>CM063597.1:16895697-16910862 GCA_032356905.1 Salix exigua
TCCAAGGTTTATTTTTTCTTGTTTTTGGGCAAAATTTTTTTAAAAAAAAAACATTACTTTTTATGAGATATTATCATATAATTATTTAGAGGAAACAATTAGAGAAGGGTAAAAATGTTGTTTAAATGATCGAGAGTACACATATAATCATTGAAAAATTATAAATTGGAGGGTAAAAATCATAGATAGGATTCAAGAATTACCATTTGATTTCTTTCTTTTTCTGGTTTATAAGTTCATCAATGTTTCCTCTTGTAATTCCTTTAATTACAAATATAGGAATACCTAATTACGTAAAGATTTTGAAAATGTGGAGTAAAGATTGACATAATTACAATATATAAACATAATAATAGAGAAATACCTATCTCCTATCTCGATCTACAGACATATACTTCCATGAGCCCACGTACAAGTAAATCTGTTGTTTGATGGTGATTGATTTATCAATATTGACGGGCTACATGATGTAAGATAACCACAAAATAAAGGTTGCAGCTTCATGATTTTTTGACTTTGTTTTTTATTTTATTTTTAATATCAATAAATCAAAATTATTTAAAATAAAAAATAATATAATTTTATTTTATTTTTAAAAATATTGACAAATAAAATTTTAAATTCTTAGAATGTCTTTCACACTTATTTTTAAAAATGTTTTTGAAAAAAAAAATTATTATTTATCCTAAATTTAAGAAAATAATATTTTAAAATCATATTCATGCACTTATGTCAAAAATAAATTATTTTAATATATTTATAATAAAATAAATTCTAAAAATAAATTCAGTTTGATTTCTCCATCCACGTGGTGTAAAATTGCCACCTACCAAGGGTTAGAACTTGTGCCTTACATTTTAAAATTGATTTTTGTTTAAAAAATCAATATTTTTTAATTTTAATTTTTAGTATTTTTAATATGATAATGTTAAAATAATTTAAAAAGATAAAAAAAATTATTTAAAAAACAATATTAATCAGTCTCGGAAAGCAGCTCGTCATTCGACCCCTAGGAGGGGGGAGAGGAGGTGAAAAATCAAGAATCTGTGGAGTTGCTGTCATAAATATTACAGGGACAAACTGTAAGACGGGACAGCTTCAAGAGATGAGGGCTGTAATAACTGAATCGATGGATGTTGAAATTACAAGGAAAGTCAAATCATAATTCATAGCAATGGGGATAAGGATATGGGTTGGCTTGAGCTTTCAGGCAACATTAATTACGTCCATGTCCTTGTAACTATATATGGCTTCAGATACTTCTTCCCTTGAGTTAACACGGCATCTGTATAAACGTGTTTGGTGGTATCACCCTTTCTATCCCAATAATTCAAATTTGGGAGAATATCGACCACGTGACCATAACAATCGGAGCTTAACTAATCAAACCCGTAATCTGTACTTAATCATGTTTATAGCAATGTCATTAATCATGGGATGAAGACTTCAAAGATTCTTGTTCATGTAGGGAGGAGGTTCGTTTCTACGTTAATATCATCCGAACCCGAACCCGAACCCGAACCCGAACCCATACATATCATTGGAGGGGAACTTCAAACCTGTAAATACCTTTAAGGCCTTGTTTGTTTCAAGTAAACTGAATTCCAGGAATTCAATTTCCTCATTTTCCAGTGTTTGACAACATTTTAAAAAATTGATAAAGGAAAGTAGTTTCCTTAACTTTTCAGTCAACCTAAAAAAAACACTAAAACTGAGGAAAGTGTTTTCCTCAACTTAAGAAAAGGAAAACACTTTCCGGCCCCGTTCCCTTTCCCTCAACCAAAACCGTCTCTCATCCCTTCCCTTTCCCTTCTCCTTCTCTCCCTCATTTCTCTTCACAACCAGAACCGTCTCTTATCTTCCCTCTCTGTCGCCTAACCTCTCGTCCCTCGCCTAACCTCTCGTCCCTCGCCTCCTCTCGTCCCTCGCCTCGTCTCTCGCCTCCCTCTCCAAGTAAAATCCCTCTTTCATTGTTTTCACTCTTTCTCAGGCCACTTTGCACACAAAATTGAAAGCAGAAAGCTAAAATGGGAAGGAAAGGGAAGAAAGCTAGGGTTTCTCGTCAGTAGAAGAAGAAGAAATTGAATCTAAGTAGATGAAGAAATGGAATCCAAGTAGAAGGAGAGGAGCATCAAGCACATACGCGTCAATCCTTTGCAAACGAGAAGAATCTCTATGAGGTAATTAAACATTTTCATTTTTTTGGCTGGTCTAGTCTGGTCTGGCATGTTTGTTTGTTTCATGTGATTTTAATGATGTTTTAGGCATAAGCTTGCTCTGCATCAACCAAAAATAAATGCCATGCTTTCACATTTGCTGCTTGTGCTCTACATTGTTGGATTTAGTCACAGCATCAATAGTAGTCCAGGTTTCAGAAATGGAGGAGACGACAGGAAGAATTTGATTGTTGAGGAGGAATTGTGGAAGGAAACTATTCCTTTGCGACTGGGTTCTCGAGTTTACTGAACTGCAAGGGCTCAAATCACATACTTGGTATGAAGTGAAGATATCCTATCCAGCTTCTGTATGTATATTCCCTTTTTTTCTTTTTGGTTGATTTTTTTTTCATGATTATGATTGTGATTGTGAGTCTTTTATTTCCCATTTGTTGGATAATAGATACCTGCTAGCTTTACTATACAATTGAAGAAAGATGATTCTGACCCTGGAATGAACCAGGTTGTAAGAAGATTGTTAAATACTGAGAAACTGATTTTCAAGAGTGATGTTATTCTTGATAGCAATCAGGTTGGCTAATATTGTCACTCTGTTATCTGTCAGATTTGAACAAACTTGGTGGACTTGCCATAGTAATCCAAGAACTTGATCACCCTGACCAAGACATAAGGAGACTTTCTGCATGGGTTCTCGGAAAAGCTTGTCAGAATAATGCAGTTGTTCAAAAACAGGTCTGCTTATTTGCTTCTGTGAACTTGTTGTATGCATGTTTTACCATATATTCTATATTTTTTAAAGTTCTTCCTTCATCTTTTATTCTCGTCATCAATAATGGTTGCTTCTATTGTGGTGGATTGCTCTGTTCTTTTAGATGATATGCTTAACAGTGAGTTAATAACCAATTATGAAAAATCATGTCTTTTCAGATTTTGGAACTTGGGGCACTCACTAAGCTAATAAAGATGGTACAATCCACGTCCATAGAAGAAGCCATTAAAGCACTATAGTTTGTTTCGGCCTTGATCCAAAACAATTTAGCTGGGTAGGAATTTTTTATGCAGAAGCCGGGGATACAATGCTTCAGGTATTGTAGGAACTGTTCTATGTAGTGCTGATAATTGCACCGAATATTTTGATGTGTTCCATGTTGTGCCAATCTCAGGAAATACTGAGCAACTCAAGTAATGATATCAGACTCCGCAGGAAAGCTGTTTCTGTAGTTGCTGATCTAGCTGAATATCAGATAGAAAATATAGCAATAGCTGAATCTCCGTGCTTTCAGAAATCACTTGTTCCTGAACTCTGTAGTTGATCTAACAGCATCAACAGATCTTGATCTCCAAGAAAAGGTCGTTCTTTAGAATCTGTTTTGCTTTTGCATATTCACATGGGGTTTTAATGTATTTGATGCCAGACAACTTAAAATGACCGAGGCTTTGTTTTTTAAGGATTTTTGTAATTTGGATGGTAATTTAAAGTGCAGCTTATACACTTATCTTTCTTGTCTTGTTCATCTGAAATGCCTTGTACCTTGTAGCTCAGAAAGGAAAGGAAAAAACTCTGATGTGCATTAATGGCGATGTAATCTAATACAGTAAGAACAAAATTTTGAGGACATGAGAGAAATCCCACCATTATATTTTGTTTTCATGTTTAGGACATTATTTGAAATCTTGTTCATTTTCTTTTATCTATTAAATATAAATTGGATTAAACAGAATTAAAATTATGATTAAATTAATATAATGAGCTTGCTTGCCACCATACAAAGATGATCTGCCAAGCTTCAAGTCCTCCTCATGATGGACAAAAATGTCAAGAAACGGGTGGCTAATTACAAGATACAAATAGCAATTTAGGGCTATTTGCTTTTTTTTATTGAAAAAATTATCTATCAAATTTGTTCCTCATTTTTTTTATTGTCACTTGTTTTATTTGAAATAATTTATGAAATGTTAATTATTATTATTTTAATTTATTCACCTTTCATTTTTTTAATTTTTTTAGATTTGATCTCTATTATTTTGATTATTATTTATTTTTTTAAGATAATTTATGATATTTTTTTCAATTTCATTCTCATTCAACTTTTTAATTTGTAAGATTTGTTCCTCATTATTTTAATAAACTTGAAAAAAAAATAATTTATTAATAAATTATTTTTCGATTCATTTTCCATAACACAAACAAACACTGGAAAATGTTTTCCGATTCATTTTTCATAATACTTGCCAAACATCGAATTTACTTTCCAGAATTCACTTTCCAGAATTCACTTTCCTGAATTCACTTTCCAAAAGGAAACCACTTTCCAACGAAACAAACGGGCCTAAATCTAGAAAGATATTTTATTTTAGGTTGATTTTGGGGTTTGGGGCGTCTTTTTAAAATCATTTATAGGTTTGTAAAGGTATTTATGTGTTTTCTTTAGGTGTTTTGAGTTGGAAATAGATTGAAAATTAGTTTTTGGATAAAAAGAATATATATCTTAAATTTTTAATTGAAATTTAGAGGGTTCTAGATGTCAAAGATATTTTAAAAAATATATATTAAGGGATGATAAGTTATTTTCCCTTGTTGAATTTAAGAAAAATAGAGCATATACACGCATGTCTTTCCTTTAATGGGTCATGTGCTGATTTTACTTTTATAATTTTCATTTCAATTAATATCTCTCCTCTTTTATATATAATTGCACTTTATTTTTAGAGATAAAAATACTTACATTTTCTAGTATTTCTAATAAGTATAACACCACAAGATTTATTTTGATTTAATTCAGTGAATTTTAAATGTGTATTTATTTTCACTTTCATATTATTTAATAAAAAAATAATTTTAATAAATATAACTCATGTTGTAAAATCAGATATCTTGATTTATATTTAGCTCTCAACTTTTTTCTTATATGTATTTAATTATTGTTAATAAATTTTTATTTGTTTATGAATAAAAATTATTCCCAATTTAACTAATTTAATGTGTTCTTATTTACACTTAGTATTTGTTCATGTAAGGAAATATGTTGAAAATTACTGTTGGTCAAGATTTTTATTTTGTGTGGTATTTTTAAAATGTATATCCTTGCATAATATTTGTTATCTTTTATTTTATTTAATCAATTTTATATATGTTTATTTTTATTATCATTGAACTAAATAAAAAAAAACAATTTTTAAAAAATAGTATCATTAAACACAACTGTATTAAAGATTTGAATTCCAGATCCACGTGTCCATGTAACTTTTAATTTTTAGTCGTCATTAATGACCGAAGAAGGAGGAGGAAAAATTCGAAGCATAGCACTGTTAAAGTAGGTAGTCATTATTATTTCTCGTCCCCACACCAGTACCAATTACCTTTTACGTCCCTTATAACGAGAGAAGTGATTGTAAGCTAAACATGAAAATACCATCTTTCAAGGTGTCCTTTCTTTTCTTTGAAGTCCATACACTTCGTTTTCTCTAAGGCTATCTGATGGGCTCAAAAAATGGTGTGGCTACCTCAGCAATTTCATGTATTCTGGTGCTGTTGATGCTTGCTGGTTCTGCAGAATCAGATTTCCAGCAAGACAGAGCAGAATGTGCAAACCAGCTGGTGGGTTTGGCCACATGTCTTCCATATGTCGGCGGTGATGCTAAAGCTCCGCCCTTGGATTGTTGTAGTGGGCTTAAACAGGTGTTGAATAAGAGCGAGAAATGCCTCTGTATCCTAATTAAAAACCGCGATGATCCCAATCTTGGTGTCAAATTCAATGTTAGTCTTGTTGCTAAACTTCCTAGCCTGTGCCAGTCACCATTTAATGTAACGGAATGCATCAGTAAGTCCAAGAGAACACCAGGATATGATTCAATGATGAAAACCCTTCTGGTTGATTGATTTACTAAACTACTTACTGGGTTAACTTTTTATTTTTCTTTCAGGTCTTCTGCACTTGCCTGCTAACTCACCTGACGCGAAGGTCATTGAAGAATTTGCCAACATCACTCAATCTGGAGGTATCGCCACCCCAGTTCCCAGTGGTAGAAAACTCTAGCCCTTGACCTACTCATCCATATTTACAGCTTACTGCCTATGATTTTTCTGCTCCATTTCTGCCCTCTTTGATGCTACTGTTCAGCCCTTTTGATTCCTTTGCTGTTTTCTTTAAAAGGGAATTCAACTGGCATGAGCAACCCAAGTTCTGCAGACAAGGCAAATAGATGGTTTGTAGCAGAGATCGTGTGTGGATCATTACTGCTGGCTCTCACGTCTTTTGTTTTCTGATAGGTTCTTTATGCATGCCTATGATAAATTTTTAATTCTAATCATGTTAATCGAATATGTATCTTAATTAATTCATGGACTGTTTTCTATTACTATAAATCTATCATGTCGCTCCTGTCCCTTTTATTTTTGGAAGAAATTAATTGCTTAATTCTCTAGCATCTGCTGAGACTTTATATCTCCAACTGTAATTGTGGTTGAAGGGGTCCTACATGGATTAAATGGACATGTTTTGACGATCGAGCAGACTTTAGTCAAGTTTCGACTCCACGCTTGATTCATTTCCATTCCTTCAAGAAACTGAATTTGACCCATCAATTCTTGAATTTAGTATGCTGATCCACCCGGTGTTCATACTGTGAAAAAAACAGCTCCCTGAGCTAAGGGTCGTTCAAAGTTTTGCAGACATATTGTGTGATGCTTCCAAATCGGGAGAAGTCCATGCTATGTAAGTTTAGGTGATCATGAGTGACGACTGGATCGATTTTTTTGGTCTCGGGGAAAATTAAGGTTATTTGAAACAGTCTATCCATGCATACCATGGTCATGATGAAACTGTTCTTCAGATCTACCAACTCGACGATGCAAGTCTAACTACCATAAAGAAAAGAAAAGAAAAGGCTCAAGCATCATCCTAATTCATAAGAGTGGATGCTTTTGGTGACTTCCTGGCTTGGTGTGTGCGTGCGAAGTAGCTAGTGTCCTATATATACACGTGTTTCAACTTTCGAAGCAATGTGTTCCCCTCCACTTCAACATTGACAATTTTATAATTAGGGTTTTCTAGTTTTCTGTCCAAAGTAGAAACTGTTTGATAAGTCTTAAAAATGAGAAACTGTTTGATAAATATTACTAGATTTCAGGAGCCATGGTTGTAAAACCTAATTTGAAAATCAGCTCGAGTCATCGGTCAGGAAAGTTAACCTTAATTTTCTTATTTTTTTGAAGAAAAGAACATGAAGCTGGTTTGAATGGATTAAACTATCATGTTCTAACCATCAACTACAGTTTATAACCAAATCAATCATTTTTAAAATTCAACGAAACCCTAGATTGACCCAGCCACAAGTATATATGTTTAATAGATGCTTCTAGCTAGACCTCGTAGAAGAAAGGAGTTTCAAAAATGAAAACAAGATTCTACGTGGCAGAAAACTGATATATCATTCTAACCAGGACAACAGCCAAAGCACATCACCAACACATGCAAGGACTTTTAATTTTATGGAACCCTAATGGTCACTATTTGAACTTTTAATTAATTAGACTATTCAAATTAAGGATTGTATGATAAATAATAAAACGGTTGGGTTTTTGTAATCTCTCTCTCCTCGTGTGGAGGACAGTCATTCCCATTATTATTATTACTATAAAGCTAAAAAGGGTTAGCTGGAAACATGGTTTCCCCTCCCTCATTCACAATCAAATTGTTTAATTAAATTTCATGATGATTATAGAAAATTTCTTAATTTTGAAGAAATATTAATTAGTTGTACCGCGGTGGAGCTAGTACGGGCGAATTATCCATCTATGTGAAGTAGAGTGTACGGGCGAATTTCCTTCGAGGGTCGGGTAGTCGCGTCCCATCTCAACTTGACTACCTTGCATTTCAAGGTTCAAACTTCATACCAACCAAACTGCTACAATGGATCGAGAGGGGTGATGTCTTACGTAAAAGTGTTTTTTTTAAATAAAATAATATTTTTTTTGTATTTTTATATCATTTTTATATCTGATATCACAAAATAATTTTTTAAAAATTATTTTGTTATATTTCTGAATAAAAAACACTTTTAAAAACAACATTAATCAATAATCTAAAATAAATTGCCCCCTCACCTCTATTGATTCTTAAGAGAGACGAGTACGAATTTATTTCAAGGTAGTCAATGAAGACAGCTTTGATTTCTAGAGCTCTTATGATGGTAACTTACAAAACCAGAAAATAGAAAAAAAATATTAATAATTAATAACACAATCTAAACAAGGCCAAAAAAAACTTTAGAGTGCTACAAAAGTGAATGTCTGTGTGGATTTCCTCTGAAGAAAAAGAAATAACATCAAATCTACAAATTAAATTTTATATATTTCCACCAAAGCTTATATATATTATTTTATCTCTCTCTCTCTCTCTCTATTCATTGGGCACTCTGAAATTAAAAATTTCTTGACAAGAACTATTCATGTTAATCCAATCATAACCCGTTATTATCACATAATAAATCTAACCTCTCTCTAACATAGCTCATAGACAATCGATGTTTGATTAAATCATCTTCCAAAACTAGGACAAAACAAAACTCGAAAAAACATATTTATTATTCAATAATCATGAATATTTTCTGAAAATAAATTATTATGATTGCATCGAATTACCTGCTTAAAACGTTCCAACACCTAGCATGTATCTCAAGATTAATCATAATGTTAGAGTTGTTTTTCATAACGAATTGTTGATAAAAACAAAGTTTATATTTTCTTATATGATTCAAAATTTAATCTCATGAATTCAGAATCAAGATGAAATACAAGTGTACCCTATAGAGAAAGAATTACAATAGATAGAACATGAGCCGCACGGCATGCTAAGTAACTAGCTATTGATCTTCATCTTCTCCGAAACTAAAAATACCGCAACAATGAATGATCAAGCAGCAGTGCATGAGCAAACAACTGAAGAATCTGATTTAATGACAATATCAAACAAGAAGGTAAAATTTGGAGATAGTAGCAACGACATGGGATCTACAAAAGCAACAGACTACTGGCATCACTCATGGGAGGTTCCTGCAGTAACCCAAGATCAGACGAGCTCACTTACATGCATGAGGAAATATCAGATGATGACGAGGATGACTGTGATGAGGAGGACTGCCCAGTGATCAAGTTGTCAGCAGAGGAGAAGAAACGAATTAGAGAACCTTGGAAGCAAACCATTATTATCAAATTAATGGGAAGAAAAGTGGGGTATATGTTCCTAATGCAAAAATTGAAAACAATGTGGCGATCATGGGAGGATTTCACACTCGATCGATTTGGGAAATGAATTTTACCTGGCAAAATTTGCCAATGCAGGCAGCAGGAATCATGTACTGTTTGAAGGGCCATGGATGGTGGCCGATCACTACCTTACAGTGAGAACCTGGCATCCCAATTTTGACCCAATGGTGGCTTCAATTGACAGGGTTGCGGTGTGGGTTCGATTACCAGACCTATCAATTGAGTATTATGATACGGAGGTGTTATGGAAAATTGGGGATAAAATTGGCAAAACCCTAAAAGTGGATCGGGCAACTTCTATAGGGCTCAGGGGAAACTTTGCGCGAGTATGTGTTGAGATTGATCTCAGTAAGCCACTCCTAGCCAAATTCAAATTGAGAAGAAGAGTAAGAAGAATAGAGTATGAGGGACTGCACCTCATATGTTTCAAATGTGGCCAATATGGTCACAAGCAGGAGAGGTGCTCGCAAATCCATCTTGAAGATAAGGAGGATCACGAAGTGAGGGAGGTGCAACAGGGTACTGGGGTTCCAATCGTGCGACCAGAAATTGTGGACTCCTTTGGTACCTGGATGTTAGCTGGAAGACGAACTCGCCGGCCGATCAAGAACACTAGTACTCGAGAAAAACACAGAAACGGCAGGGGTTAGACATCAAGCCGTAAAATCAGGAGTAAGTGCTGGAATGTTAAAAAGGGATGCTTTATGCTCAATAAACAATGGACACAAAGCCGAGATTAGGGGAGTATTTTCTGGAGAAAAGAAAGTGCTTGCTAGCCGTTTTGAGGCATTGGTGGAGGTAGATGAGGAAGACAATGGTGGGGACGCAGATCGGGTGATTGGAGAAGATGATGTGGGAGGTAAGTCTGGAAGGAGGGTTTTGAACGAGAAAAGTTGCCTTAATCTAGGTGTTAGGCGACCGAGCTTTAAACCGGGGATGCGGGCCGAGACACTGGCTCTGTAAGAGGGGCCGAGATAGCTAACAGTAGGCGAGGCCAAGAGGGAGACCGGGCCGCGAGAGAAGGAAAAAGAAGAATGGGCTAGAAATGTGCAGCCTAAAGTAAAAGCCCCCTTAAAAATAAATTCAATGCAAGAGGAACAAAGAGGAGAGCTACAAGATCGGGAAAGTAAAGGGAAAGAAAAAATGGAGAATGTCGGGATACATAACAAGATTATGGGAAATAATACAGTGGTAATTCCTGTGCATCACATATGAAATCATTAACGCCGGAGTATACTGTGTTTAGCAAGGAAAGTATGGAGTTGAAAGATTCATTGGCATTCAATTGGGAACCTGAACCACCGGATGACCAAACATGGTTGGAGGAAGGAATTAGGGAGGATATGCATACAGTAAGCATAGTGCGATCAGACGATTATTGCTCAATGGAAGGGGATAATTTAATGGAGGTGGATGCGGCATGTGGTCGAGTGATGGACCGCAGGACCGATGCATAACTATGGGCATGGTACGTGTTACTCTCTTTTTTGAGAAAATCAAATATCCTATTATGAAGTTTTTATTTTGGAATTGTAGAGGGGCTGGAAATAATGGATTTTGTGCAGTAATGCATGATATGAGAAGATTACACCAGTGTAATATTTTGGCAATTGCTGAACCTAGAGTCAGTGGAGTTAGGGCTGACAAAATTATTGAAAAGTTAAGGTTTGAAGCTCATTTTAGAGTGGAGGCACAGGGTATGTCGGGAGGTATATGGTTGTTGTGGAATAAAACAAGAGTCAATATAAGAATTCTGTATTATTCTCAACATACTATTCATGGTATAGTAAATGAGGGGATGCTTGATTCAGTGGTTATTTACGGTGGTATATGCGAATCCAAATGTCCTCTTAAAAAAACAATGTTTTAATGAAGTTATGCAGTTGGCTAAAAATATTAGAAAGCCATGGATGGTTCTAGGGGACTTTAACGAAATATTGATGGTCGCCGAAAAGCTTGGGGGAGCTGAAGTCGATCATCTCAGAATTGCTCGGTTTACCAAATGGGTGCAGGATTGTCAGCTGATAGATCTCGGGAGCAAGGGGCCTAGGTTCACATGGCGAGGAGGTGTGCGAAATGGTTATGGGAGAATATATGAGCGTTTGGATAGGTGTTTTGGTAATCTTGAATGGGTTCGGACATTTCAAGACGCTAACGGTTGTGGTTCTTCCCCGAATAAAATCAGATCATCATCCGATACTTGTAGAGTTAGAAGAGTCAGGGGGTAGGGCTCGAGGAGAAAGCAAACCCTTTCGGTTTGAGGCGGCATGGCTTCACCACGATCAGTTTGCGGAATTCATGAGGAAGAATTGGGAGACCGGTATTGAGGTTCCACAAGCTTTGGAAAGGTTGACAACAGAAGTGAAGGTTTGGAATAAGGAGGTGTTTGGAAATATTTTTCAGCGCAAAAGAAGAGTTTTGGCTAGATTGGAAGGGGTCCAAAGAGCTATAGCATGGCATTGCAATCCGTTTTTATACAAGTTAGAGGATGAGTTATCGACAGAGTACCAAGCAAATTCTGCATCAGGAGGAAATTCATTGGTATCAAAAATCAAGATGTCAGTGGATTTCATTTGGAGATAAGAATACAAATTATTTTCATACCAAAACTGTCATTCGCAGGCAAAAGAACAAAGTTAAGGCGTTGAGGAATGAGGAGCATATATGGGTGTGGGAGGAGGAAAATTTAAAGAAAATGGCTAGGGAATATTTCCAGACATTATTTCGGACTGACCACGAGGTATTGCAAGAGGAGATCCGGTTAGCAGGTCAGTTTCCAAATATTGAGATTAGTCGTTTACAGCAGTTGGGTATGCCAGTCTTGGATGAGGAAATAAAGGCAGCTCTGTTTGATATGAAACCATACAAGGCGCCGGGTCCTGATGGATATCAGCCGATTTTCTATCAATCTCAATGGAAGGTGGTTGGCTAGTCTGTTTGCAGATATATTAGGGATGTGTTCACAGGGAAGACTGATATTGCTCGAGTTAACCAGACGTACGTGGTGTTGATTCCGAAAACTCAAGCGCCGGAATACATTCATCAATTCCGTCCAATCAGCTTGTGCAATGTGATCTTCAAAATAGTGAGCAAGGTGATAGTTGGGAGACTGAAAGCTTTGATGCCGGATTTAATTAGTGACGCTCAGAGTAGTTTTGTCCCAGGAAGACATATTACTGATAATATTATTGTTGCTCAAGAAATTGTCCATTCCATGCGTAAAATGAAAGGGAAAAAAGGCTTTATGGCTATAAAAGTCGATCTGGAGAAGGCCTATGATCGACTAAGCTGGAAGTTTATTCAGGATACACTAACTGAAGCACAAATTCCTGGCGAGCTGGTAAGAGTTATTATGAGCTGTATTGAATCTGCTTCTTTCAGTGTTCTGTGGAATGGTGTAGCAACTCAAAATTTCAGCCCTAACAGAGGGATAAGACAGGGGGATCCTTTATCTCCGTATATTTTTGTTCTCTGCTTGGAGAGGTTATCGCAGTTAATAAATCAGAATGTGGAGGATAATAGCTGGAGGCCTTTTAGTGTGCGTCGAAATGGGATGAAGATCTCTCATTTGTGTTTTGCGGATGACATAAATGCCTGGATATGTTTTGTTCAGCTTCTGGTCAGAGAGTCAGCGCTGAAAAAACAAGAATTTTCTTTTCTAAAAATGTGTCAGGGGCTTTGGCAAATGATGTTAGTAGACGGAGTGGCTTCCAAATAACAAAGGATTTGGGAAAGTACTTAGGGGTACCTTTGTTACACCAAAGAGTTACTAAGAGAACCTATAGCTACTTAATAGAAAATTTGCGGAGAAGATTGGCAGGGTGGAAATCTAGCACCTTATCACTGGCAGGAAAGATCACATTGTGTAAATCTGTGCTCGCCACCATTCCTCTATACCCGATGCAAGTGGCGGTCATTCCAAAGCATACGTGTATTGAGATAGAGAAAATTTGCGGAAGATTCATTTGGGGCCGAAGGAGGGTAACGACAAGATTCATTTAGTTAACTGGAAGACGTCTGTGTCAACCAAAGGAGTATGGAGAGATGGGTATCAGGAAAATGGAGTCAGTGAATAAAGCTTTCATAATGAAGTTGGCATGGGGTTTACTCAAGGCGAAGAGTTTGTGGGTTAGTTTTCTCAAAGATAAATATATGATTTCTAATAGGGGAGCGAGTCAGCTAGGTGGCAGGTTCGACTGATTCACTTCTTTGGAAATTTATATGCAGGGAATGGGAGGAAGTGCATAAAAATGTTAGCTGAATTTGGGAAATGGACGTCATATATTGTTTTGGAAAGACAGTTGGGTGGAAGGATGTGGCCCTCTTGTGAATCATTTACTCGAGGATACAACCGGAGAATTTGAATTGTACAGATGGCGTGAAATGGTGGACAATCGAGAAACCGAAATGGGATGAGTTTGCTCCCTTCTCCGGTTCAAGTCGTGATGGGAGTTCGTTGGTTATATCCCTCCTAGGCAAGATGCTCTAGAAGATACAGATGGTTTGGGACCGTTCAAGCAAATGGAAGATTTAGTGTAAAACAGACTTATTTGGTTCGAGAGGCGGGAGGAATTGTGGATCAGGACCCTATTTGGCGTCTTGTGTGGAAATGGAAAGGAATGGAACGAATCAAAGTTTTTTTGTGGTCAGTAGCTCATAATGCTATATTGACCAATGAAGTGAGATGGAGAAGGAGATTAACAGATAATAAATGTTGTTGTGTTTGTGTTAATAAAGTGGAGTCCTTAGTGCATGCTCTTCGAGATTGCCCTATAGCTAGGAAAATTTGGGAGGCTTTAGTAAGGGTGGAGGATCGGAAGTATTTTTCAACCAAAATTGGTATGTCTGGTTGGTTTCAATTTATCTTCTAGGAAGAACATTAATCGGTTTGGGGATTGGCCGTTGGTGTATGGTGTCGCTTTATGGTTTATTTGGAAGGAGAGATGTAATAGAACCCGGGAGGGACTCAAGGCAACCGGTATGGTACTCGTGTCTGGCTATAAGAAGAATGGTGAGAGATAGTAAGATGGTGCAAAGCAGGAGTGATGCGAAAAGCATGGAGAGATGGGGACTAATTGTATTGGGTGGAAATACCCAATGGAAGGATGGATGAAGTTGAATGTTGATGGGTGCGAGAAAGGTAATCCGGGATTGGCAGGTGCGGGAGGTGTTCTTAGAGATCATATGGGACACTGGATGGGAGGATTCGCTAGAAATATTGGTTTTTGTGATTCAAGAATTGCGGAGTTATGGGCTGTACATGAGGGATTGCAGTTCACATGGAACAAAGGATTTCGGAAAGTGATTTTGGAGTCTGATTCCAAGTTTGTGGTGGATCTAATCAAGAAGGGTAGTAGGGGAGTGAATAGATACTATAATCTTGTGATGCAAATACAAGATATGTTGGGTAGGGATTGGGAGGTTGAAGTTCTGCATGTTTATAGGGAGGCTAATTATGTGGCTGATTGGTTGACTAATTTCGGATTAGGTAGAGATTTGTTTGATAGGGGAGCGGATGTTATAACCGAGCCTCCGTCAGACATTTATCCGTTCTTGTATTTTGATCTTATTGGAACACTATCCTCGTAATATTTAATAGGCGTAACGCCCGATCAGTACTAAAAAAAAAAAAGATGAAATTCTCTTCTTGAATTAAAATCTTACAATAAAATATGAGTTTATATATCGATGTAGATTAAATAATTTACTCAAATCATCTTT
>CM063597.1:16911362-17008474 GCA_032356905.1 Salix exigua
GTCTCTTTCAACCTCCCTCCAGCCAACTCTCTAAACCCATTTTTCTTCTCAATGTCTTTCCTTTCACTTTCATCCTTGTTATCTGCACGTAGCAGCTACAGTCGCACTCAAATGGACCGCTGATATAACTCTTTCACCAAGAAAGAAAGAGAGAAAGACAGAACTTAATCCGAACCGTTTGATGATCAAAGAAAGCACTGATCGGTAGATATCGCACCCGTTTGGCATTGTGGTGGCATTCACATTTGCTAATCTGCTTTTGTATTTAATATTTGGTAAAGAGACTAACACGGATTTAAATCATGGATCCACACCAAATTCTATCCAAAACGCTGTAACCCCTACTTTATCCTCTCGTCTGTGCCTCCTCCCATCTCCAAAAACAGGACAAAACAATAAGAAAGAAAAAAAGAAACCAAGAATTACTGAAATATCAACGACAGCATCAAGCCAGAAAACAAAGTAGAAAAAAGGGTACAAAATTTAGTTACAAATAAGAATCTTACTGTGTCTTTCTGTCTCAAGATCCGAAACTGCTCTAGGGACAAAACCAGCTGCTGAGATGGAGTGGGCAGTAGGTTTTGGAGATGAAAAGTTGAAGTGGTTTTTGGTGAAGGAGTTGGGAATAGATTGGAATGCAAAGACAAATTTCGGAGAAGTGGGTTTGGTGTAGAGAACTGTTTTGGTGGAGGGGGGTGGTGAATCTGTGAGGATGTTAAAGCTCATTTGAGAAGAGAGTCTCGGAGTGAGTTATAAGGTTTTGTTTGGATATTGTTTTAGACCAGTTCCGGTGTTGGGTAATTTTCTTCCTAAGAAAAAAATTAAAAAGTGTTGTGTAATGGACTTGGAACAGGTTATAGATAGGCCTTACCTATTTTTCTAAAGCGGATGCAAAAATATCTCAGCACTGTTTGAAATTATTTAGAAAATATTTTTGAATAAAAATTATTTTTATTTTTTATTTTAAATTAATTTTTTAACCACATTTCAGAGTTTCAAACAGACTATTAATCTCTATCTCATGAACAAATACAACCACATATCCCATTCTAATATTAAATTCCAAGTAAGAAATTATTTGATGAGAGAATAAAATGAAGTGTTTATTTTACTTGAATTATTCCTTACAATAAATTGTGATTATCTGTAAATTGATTTTCACAAGTTAAATATATATTATATATATGTGTGTCTTTTAAAGTAACTTCACAAGTTGAAGTAATATGAAAAACTTTGTAACCAAACATTTAAAACTGTTTTTTTTTTCAACCTTCAACTCAACCACAGTTTTAATCAAATATTTCACAACTTATTTTAAACCGCAATAAAAACATTTTTTTTAAAATTACTTTTTTTTTAATTTTAATCACAAAAACAAAAAACATTGTGAAACACAGTTACAATCTACAGCAGTCCCACCGGTGTTTTCACTTTCCCAGCTTCAAAAATGCCGGTCAAGCACGTTGACTCGCGTGTCCGAACTTGAAAATTGAAACCATGTCAAATTGAGTTGTGTCTGGTTACTTGTCTCTGAGAGAGAGTCTTGGAAGGAATTTCGATCTTTTTAACGTGGACAGGACAAAAAGATATCGAAAGTTCGAAACTCTCTTTATCTTCCAAGGATCATATTGAAAACTCTTAAAAAGAAAGGGTATAATTGGACATATATCAATATGCAGGGGTGAGCTATAGTTTAACTAACCGTTATCTTTAATTTTTAACAAGAAAATCCGAATCTTGAAATCTTCTTCGTTCTCTCCCCTAATCTCCAACCACAAGCCCTAAATCCTCAAATGTCAAAAACCCTAGAATCTCCACCAAATCACCAAACCCTAATAATCATCAAATCAGCGATCACTTCAAGGCTCCTCCTTTTATCACTAATCCTCCTCTGGCGCATCCTCATTGACCCATACGACACGTCGTCTCCTCTGAATTCCAATTGCCTCTCCACAGACCATCAACGAGAAGAACGAAATGACATTCAGTTTCCTCGAATTGGGTCTGCAATAGAGGACAGTATTGTATGGGATGGTGTCTATTTTGTCAGAATTGCTCAATGTGGATATGAATACGAGCAAACTTATGCGTTTTTGCCTTTGCTTCCTGCTTGCATTGTCCTTTTGTCACGTACAAGTGCGTAAAGTCTGATGCTTTTTACATTTTTTTTAATATTCTTGAGGTTCCTGGATCCTAATATGAATTGGCCTCTTCTTGTATTTTGGCTGTTTTGCCTTATTAGTAAGATTTTGAGCTTTTTTAAATCATAAGTGGAAATGGTATTTTTTTGGTTATTTTTCCATATGGTTTAAATTTTTTTGCTTTTTGGATCTTAAGTTGTAATGAGGATTTTTGTGTGGTGGCTGTTTTGCCTTATTAGAATGACCTCTGAGGTTTTTGGATGATATTTTTAATTGGGTGGTTTTTGTTTTCGGTTATTAGTGTGAATTTTGAGCCACTTGGATTATTTATCTGATTGTTTTTTTTGTTATTGGTGAATTTTACTGTTGATTTCAGTTTTAGTGCCGCTGGTTTCAGTTATTGGGCACAGGGCTGTGCTTGCATTGGCGGGTTATTTGGTTAATAATGTTGCATTTGTGCTAGCGGCAGTTTATTTTTACAGGTGAGTTGTTGGTTTATGTTGTGAGTGTAACTAGAGTTGACGTGGCTGTTTGTAGCTCGTCAAAGTCCAAAAAAAATGCTGGTAATGAATGTCATTTGATTGGCATTCTATATTGAGAATGAGACTCGAGTCTGTAGAGCCAGAGTTCCTAAATGATTCATTCAAGTAAAATTTTTAATTGATCATATTTGGTGAGCCCTTTGTTTGATATATAATATACACCCAAACAATTTTTTATTGTGCTATAAAGAAGGCTGATTTTGCATGTTCTGCTATTATCTGTGTTTAATGTTGAGATTATCTTCTGAAATTTTTTAGATTATTGACTTTAGCTTCATTTGTTTGGAGGTTTTGTAATGGTGTTTGGGTATGGGTTTTATCGCTTGAATACTCTATGCTTGATAATTGGAATGTGTGGTTCTCCTAGTATATAATTTCTGATTGTTGCCCTTGTATTTGGTTGTCCTAAACAGGGTTTCAGTTATTATTTTGAAGGACCCTGAAGCAGCATTTCAAGCCTCGATTTTGTTTTGCTTCAATCCAGCTTCCATATTTTATTCATCGCTGTAACTTCTCATTCTCTTTTATCTTGAATAGGAGTACAAAAAAAATTGAATTAGACTGAGTTTTTTTTTGTTCATGTGCTTGTGGTTGCAGATACACTGAGAGTTTATATGCCTTATTATCTCTGGGAGGGTTGTACTACTTAATATCTGGTGCAAGTAATGTAGCTGTTCTTTGGTTTGCTCTCTCTGGCTGTGCAAGGTCAAATGGAGTGCTTAATGCTGGTTATCTCTGTTTTCAGACCTTGCATCAAGCTTATGATGCTGTATTCCTAAAAAAACGTGCTTGTGTAAGTATCTTTTCTTCTTTGCAGGCATGTTCTTTTTGGTGCAGGTGTTTCTGTTTGTTTATAAAAAAATGTGCCTGATGTTTATTTCCTCGTTTTAGCATATGATTCACAATTTGGTTGAGTTATTTCTGTTTGTTTAAATGGAAAGTGTTGATTGATTAACTCCTCATTTTCAGCATGGAATACATATCCACACACAACATAAAATGTTCTTTATTGTCATTGGTGCATGTTTTGTGAAGTTTCAATTACTTGTGATGAGATGGCATCTTTAATATTCCTTATTTCTGTGTTAGTCAGCAGTGAAGGTTCTCATTGTTGGAGCACTGCGTTGCATATGTAGTTTCATTCCCTTTATTGCGTTTCAAGCATATGGCTACTACAATATCTGTCACGGGCATTCCTCGGATGAAATGAGGCCTTGGTGCAAAGCCAAAATACCTTTGCTGTACAGTTATATCCAAAGTCACTATTGGTATGTTCATCTTGAACTATGGATATTATGGTCTCTTGCCCTGATAACTCATATTTCAAAGCAGTATTGACACCTCTAGAGTTTGATCAATTGCTTTCCTTATTAGACCTTAGTACTGACTAGAATATTTTATATATATATATATATATATATATATATAATCTGTATGTAGTGTGACTATAGCAAGCAGCTCCACAAATGTGAAATTTTTGATCTATTATTCTTATATTGGTGGCCACTTCTAATGCTAGGGGAGTAGGTTTCTTGAGATATTTTCAGCTGAAGCAATTGCCAAACTTTCTACTTGCATCTCCAATATTATCTTTGGCAGTTTGCTCCATTCTCCATTTAGTGAGGTCACAACCTGAGATATTTTTCTCACTGGGTTTTCAAGCTTCTAATAGAGAGAAGAGGCCTGCAGCTTCACTCTCCTCTCTAGATAGAGTTCCAGAATCAAACAGCTCTCGCTTGAAGGAGAAATCCTCTGCTAAAATGCAAGGTATGACTTTTTGGCTGGACCGTGTAAATCTGCTCATGCAATTTTCATCCGTATCTTTTTGGCTGTGATGGTAATATTAGTATCTTTTTGGCTGGACCGTGTAAATCTGCTCATGCAATTTTCATCCGTATCTTTTTGGCTGTGATGGTAATATTAGTACCCTTAATAAAATAAAACACAATATATTCATTTAATGATGGGTAGTTGATGCTTTTGGCTGACAGTTGGTGGTTAATTGATATCCTGTGCGTTGTATTTATGTATGTTCGATGTCACTTATAATTACAAATGTGTACCTGTGCTGTTGATATGAAATTTAACTCTGCTTTTAATACACACTCCATCATTTCTATTCTTTCCTTTACCATATTATTATTGTCAGAATGTCATCTCTTTCAAATATGTTTCCATGAATGAACAACATTTTGAAAGATCATGCTTGTAACAGATACATCCACTGTTAGGCAGAGGAAGCAGTGGAGGATCGAAGGGGATAATTATGATGTACTCCTGGATGAATATGATTCCCTAGAGAAGCTCAGATACTCGTCTACCTTTATTGTCCCATGTACTCTGCACCTTTTGTTCATGGCAGCCACAGCATTTTTTGTCATGCACGTACAGGTTATACTTATGTTTATAGCATAATTTGTGGCTTCCAAATAATGGATCAAGTTTTTCTTTGTAACTTTGAATCTTTTTCTCTGTTGCTTGATAATCAACAGGTTTCCACTCGATTCTTGTCAGCCAGTCCTCCTCTTTATTGGTTTGCATCACACTTACTGAAATCTCCTGGTACTGGTAAGAGATGGGGACACATGATCTGGACATATTCTATAGCCTATATCCTTCTTGGAAGTTTGCTCTTTTCAAACTTCTACCCTTTCACATGAAACTTGAATGAACTCTTCCTGTTTAGCAAGATGCAAACTTCTCCTACTTGTCAATCGTTTCCATTTTACTTGGCTACTTGATCATCCGGGTGCAAAACCACGGTGGGATGGAAGTGGAAGTGCTAGTAATCATCAATCATGCTGTTGAAAATGCCAGTTGCAAAGCTGCTGGGGCTCTTTCTTCGCTTTTCTTTTAAAAACCATGGAGTGAGATACATGATTCACGAGTGGTTTTGAACAGAGCTTTGGCATGAGTTTTTAACATATTTTGTGGGTGAGAGCAACCTTTTGCACTGTAGCGTGGTTCTAAGAGTTGCTGATAGAAAAGTTTTGATCAGAAATTTCATGAGTTCTGGTTTAGTTGATGAACTGTAAATCATTGTATCTCTATGTCACCGTCTATGGAATCCTGAGTTTTTGCATTACAAGAAATCATGAATAATAGTTCTAAGTGTAAGTGTTCTTTCCTTTTCTTCTTAACTTGGCCACCATCAACATCAAAATAAAATGTAACCTCCATAAATTAATACTCTATAAATTAATTATTAATCTTAGATTAAATAATATTTTTGTTCTGTCCGATTTAAATTTAAAGTTTTATATCTTGATTAATTATTAAATTTTCATGGTTTCATTTTTTTTATTGAGGCTAAAATTGAATTATGAATAAATAAGCTTAATTGGTGTCTTAATGATTATATGATAAGAGATATATTTAGATTAATTTATGGGTCATCTAAGATAATAAGTTCTTGAGTAATTATAAACACGAATTTCTTTATACTACTAGCCATTTTTATTTTTGAAAAGCATCTAATTTCATTACAAAAGGTTGTGCAAAACAAATCGATTTTAAACATGTTTAAGTTTAAAATATCTTTCCTGGCAAAATATATTATTTTTTTTAAGAAAAAATATTTTTGATACCAGTTAAATTTTCATTTTATTTCATTGCTAGGAATGGAATTTCCAACAGTGAAAAGATTTCTTCACTTGAAACCTAATATGAATTGGGTTTGAATTTTAAAATGAAACTTGTATTGAAATTGAGGTTTAAATTAAATCAAATAATAACTGTTATTTTTTTTTTTATAAAACTACGATAATATAATTAAATGTGGTTGATTAAATCAGCACCAACAACATTTTGTAAATAAAAAACAAAAAATTATTATAATAAAAAAATAATTGATTTTGCTTTTTGCGTGAATACTGTTTACAATGATTGCCAAAATCTGAAGAACAAAATTTATTATAGGCCCATATGTTGGCTCACTCGAAAATGCTCCAGCAAGCGAAAGCCCAAAGCATCCAATGAAAAACAAAGCAGCTTAAGCTATACACAGAAGAACAACCTTACGCGTTTGCTGAGCTCTGCTTAGAACTCTGCAAGAGAGACTGATACTGCAATCGCTCTTTGGAATCACGTCTTCAACTTTTAAGGTATAGTTTTCTTCTTTCTAAATATTATTCAGTGGTAGATGTTTTTTTTTAGAGCAGTAATTTCCCCCCCTTCTAATTTCACTGTTATTTTTTTTGATCACTCATGAATCACTAATCAAACAGTTAACTAAGTTTTTTTTGCTATAAATTTAAAAAGAAGAGATCTGATGTTGTTCCTGGGTAAATGGTCTTACAAAGTTGTTGCTTTTGTTTTTCTTCTTTATGTTAAAAAAAGTTATTTTTATCCATTATGAAATGCTCATTTCAATTTCTTTTTTAATGTTTTCAGTTCTTTTCTTACATTATTTTATTTTCAATCCCTTTTTTGTAATAAGAAAGCAAACCCAGATTATGAAAGTTTTGATTTTTTTTGGAAACATGAATATTTCTTGATTTTTGCATTGTATAATAATAGTAATAATAATAATAAAGCCAAGAAATTTATTGGGATTTTTCTGGTAATAGTTTTTTCTTGTAGTTGCACTGATAGAAGCAAGTATAACTTGCTCCAATTAAACAGTTTTGGGTTGAGTATTGTATGCACAGTTGTTAACATTGTGAATATATGGTAAGGGTTTAGTTTAGAATCTGATAAGTGGCTGTGAGTTATAATGTCTTAAGAAATGAATTGACTTTCTTGTGGATTTGATGTTTTAGCTTTTGGACTGTTATACTTTAGAATTGATAGAAAACATCTTGCTTATGTCTCTGAGTGTGTCATTTGTGTATAATTATTTTGTGTATTTGTGGCAGCTATGTTTAGTTTATGGTGCAGAGGTATTCAGAGAATGGGATGAGAGTGAAGGTAAGCGAGACATCTTCAGTTTAACTTCAAAGTATTAAGATGACTGCAACAAGTGCTTCATCTAGTGCATCAACTGCTGGTCCAAAGGTGTCTTTATTTGCTGCCAAGTCAGGGTTTGTTATCCCAAAAAACAAACTCTCTGGTTCATTGGTTCCTATCTTCAAAGGAGGTAAAAAACCAGGTGGCAATGTTGCTGTGAACGGAGAAAGTACCAATCAGGTCCAGAGGAAAACAAAATGGGGTCCTGATTTAACACAAGATGCTGATGTTAGAAGGGGGAGAGCCTTGGCTTACCAGGTAAAATTGGGAACTCATTGCATGCAATATTCCATTTCATTTTTTTTTAGATTTTTTTTTTCTGTAGGAGCATAACCTTCTCATGTGTTCTTTTAATTTCCAAATTTAATTAGTTTCCGGGTTTTATTTATTTATCAAGATTTAGCCTTTTGAATTTAAAATGGGTTGGAGGCATCTATAGCCTCAGTTTGTGGGAGGAATATGTTGCTCGGTTGGAGGCAATTGAAAATTTCCCCTTTCCCACTGGGTGCTAAAATGTCTTCTCTGTGTGAATGGATGACATGGAAGCTTCCCATTCCAGGTGCCACTAAGTGATATAGAAATTTTGGGCAGACTCGAGTGGATCAAATTGTGCAACAGCTGAAATCGGAAATTCCAGAACCCGGGGGAGATCAAGACGCACATGAATTCAATGAGCTTGAAGATCTCAAATCTTCAAGTCCACCAGTCCACAATAAGGTAGAGTAGCTGTTGATTTTACATTGATTTTTCATATAATATTGACAACATTTGTACTTTAAATCACTTCCTTTTGACACTGAGAACTTATTTTTTGTTGGACATGCTATGTAGAACACTGAACTTTTGGAACTGGAAAAACAGGAAGCTATAGGTATGTTTTATGCATCTCACTGGATCATGTTACCTTTTCCATTTTGTTATGTTTGGGTTGATGGTTTCTTTCTTGATTTTCCAGGTGAGATACTTAAGTTGAACCCAACCTACAAGGTCCCACCAGACTATAAGCCTTTGCTAAAAGAGATCACAGTTCCTATCCCTGTAAGTCATGTTTGGATGGCTTGTTTTCATGTGTCTCCTTTTCCTAATTCTTAATTCTTTGCTCAAACGAAAAGATTCTTGTTGGTTTACTAAAGGCAGTTTTATGTCAATTGTTTTTGTAAATTGTCCAGAAATGACTACAAACACTTTCTTTTTCCTAGAGATTTTATCATTGAATGAAGATAAGGTCAAGGATATTTTTTTATTAACAGGACTTTTTTAACTATTAGTAGTAGTTCATTGTTATGTTTTTTATTCCTTATTATTATTGTTTGCTGTGTCTATGTTACAAAGCTAGTTGCTACTTTGGTTATAAACTCTTGAATTCTAAGAGCAAATTTCTTAGATTTTGAATGGTAGTATGCACTAGATATGCTGGACACATTTAAGCTGAATTGCCCCTTTTTTAATTTTATTTTTATCATACCTAGTATGTGTTGTTTTTGTGTGCCAAGTGAATGCCACCCATAAATGTGTTATATTAAGTGTGCACTTATTTTGATATTGCTTGCATCATCATGACAAGTAGTTGCTGATGGGAGGGTGTGGTATTTTGCTTCTGCAGGTCAAGGAATATCCTGGATATAATTTTATTGGTCTAATATTTGGGCATGGAAGCGAGACTCAGAAGCGATTAGAAAAGGTTTGTCCTTTGGCTGATGAACCCATCTGCTTCTGAGAAAACATTTCTACTCTCTCCCTCTCTTTTATTTTTGATGGGGGTGGCTTCTTTGATATTACTTGTGCATTTTGGCTATCCTCATTCTATTTCCAATCTTGTGAATAGGAAACTGGAGCCAAAATACAAGTACATGGTACCAAAGCACATACAGGAGAGAAGGTAGCCTATCCTCTTAGTATAAAGCTATACTCCTAAGATAATTGGTTATAAACTTGGTGCTCGTGATCCTCTTCTAATTGTTCTTTTCATTTTACTATCTCCTTGTAAATAATTTTTTTTTGTCTAACCAAAGAAAAAATAATATTGAAATATCTTCTTCAAGATGTAATTGTGCATTCAAATCCTTGTCCTTGAACTCTTTTTTCCAGGTTGAAATTTCTTCATCTGATGGCAATGAAACCCAGGTTGTGTATGAAGAATTGAGTGTTCTTGTAACAGCCAGCACATTTGAGAAAGTAGATGAAGCTGTTGTCCTGATTGAATTGTTACTCTCTTCAGTATCAGTGAGTTCCACTAGACTGAACAGAAAACTACCTGTTTGTTTATTTATTATTGTCCATTTGCATCTTTGGTCTGGATCAGGGTGTGTTGTTTTTTCTTAAAAAAAAATAAATGCTGGGAAAGCATGTTGCTGATTTTTCCAAGCTCTACACCTGAACATTATGATCTGGTCGTGGACTAAATATCATCTCCTTTGTAGGGAAATTTAGCAGCTGGGGATAATGCAACTGGTAGCCAAAACCAGGAGGCCTCTACTCCTTTTATGGTCTCTACCCATGTAAACCAGGGAGTGTTGCCGCCTGTAACTCCTCAACAAGGTCAGTTCCAATATCAAAATTCATGGTTCCCCGCTGCCACACCTCAAGCTCTTGTACATCAACCTTCAGGCTTAATTCCCCCCCAAACTTTTTCAGCACCAATTTTAAACAATCCTGTACATGTACAGTCATCATCTTTCAATTCTTCAACCATGCCCTCTTTATTTGGGCCTCGGCCAGTACAGGCCTTTTCAAATCCATATCAACCTAGAAACTTTCCCATGCCAGCTCCACAGCCTCAATTTACTGGTAGCCTGCCCCAACCAACAGGTCTGTCTTTTGCAAGACCATTATTACTTCAACCCCTGTCAAGCGGTCCAACAGGACCACCACCTGACAGGCCATTACGTCCTTCGGGGATCTCTTCTGGGTGGCCTGGAGCTCCTTCAAGTGTTCCAGCATCTTTAGGTTTTGGCAACATGGGACAAATAACTCCTCCTATGGTTCCTCCACCTGGTCCTAGGCATGCTGTTCCACAGCTAGGTTTTCCATCCCCTGCAGCACCTCCAAATGCAGTTTCTATGAACCGTCCTACTACTGCCCCAACTTTTACTTCTGTTCCACAACCTCAAGCGGGCCCTTCCTCTGCTCCCACCCTAATCCAATCTTCACTTGGTATGCCATTGCCTAATTCATCAATAACTCCGGTATTTGGTTCTGCACCAATTTCATCACTTATGATGCCTGCATCACAGGCAACTCTGCACTCAGGAGTTGCAGGAGCTTTTCCTGCAACTACGTCAAATTTTGCTCCTGTAAGATCACCCACAATAACAAATGCGAAGGTGCAGCATTCAGGTACTGGTGATTTTACTTTTCGACCTCATCAGCAGCAGAATCCAGCTCCGCAAATTGTCCCCAGCTTAAGCAGTCATCACGCTAATCAGAATGGCCCCCTTCTTAGACCCAGGATGCAAACACAAACACCTCAAGCACCACATTTCCACATGGATGTCCCTAACTCAACTACTCAACCTAGCAGGCATCAGTTTTTGCCACATGTTGGCAACCAATTGGGCCAAGTTCCCTTTGTTGGAAATCCAACCGGTCACTCAATTCACCCCAGACTTCCACCATTCTCAAATGCAAGTCCAGGGGGACCACCGGTCATGCAGATGGGATTGCGCAACTTCAGTTCAACTCCCCACCTACCCAATTTAACAGGTCCTTTACCTCCCAGACCAGGAAACCCCATGCAAGTTCAACAAAATTACCCAGCCCCAATAACTCCTCGAGGACAATCAATTGCTCTGAATCAGCAGCCTTTCATCTCCTCGGCATCTGCTCGACCACCTTCATTCCAGGGAGGGCAGCAGGTTTATGATCCATTTTCTCCCACTTCTGTATCTGTTGCATCACAACAGCAAGTAGGTAATCTAGAAAAGAGAAAGCCAGAGAATGATCCTGAGTATGAAGATTTGATGGACTCAGTTGGAGTAAAATAAGATTTTCTCCTTGCAATGAATGTGTTTGTAGAACACAATTGTAATGGTTTCTTAGAAATTACTGACTTGTTTCTCTTCAAGATTTATCTTCAGATATGAGTCATATGATGTTACAGAATATTACCTGAAATTACCGATTGGATTCTATTCCCCTATTTTGAAATATGAATATGTGACTCAAAGCTGGTGGCCTGTGCTCATGTAGCTTTTGAATGCTGTCATGTTTATCTGGTGAACACATTATTTGCATATTTTGTGTTTAACTAGATAAGAACTAATGATTTTGGTGATTATTTCCGTAAGGTGTTTGTTTTTCCAAAATAACTGATTGTTTCAGTCTGATGATAATATATCTGCAAGAAGAATAGCAAGGTTGACTATTAATGGAAACATAGAGGAAGATAGTTTTTTTTTTTTTTTTTTGCTTGAGTGACAACAGGTGTTAGGTTTGCGTGTCCATACGCATGTTAATAAAATTTAACATCTCTTAGCTCCAACGCCCTCTCCTCTCATCCTCGAGTTGTTCCATAATTCTGGGGCATATAGCAATAATAATTGTCATGCCTAAATATCAAGTTACAGCCCCCCTTGATGTCAAGCATGGAATTCATAGCTAGTTTCAAACTGGCTACCCTTCATAGCAAGTTACAGCCTCTAGCAACTTTTAAAGGAAGCCAAATAAGCAGCCGGGTCTGATTAGGTAAATACTGCTCCCCTCCAAAATTTGTTAACCAAAAGAAGAGGTTTTCTTTCATGATTCTCTTATTTACAAGCCAGAGTTTGGATACATACAAAAGGTGAGCAGAATGTTTTAAAAGCACATCAAATGGAAGGACCAGATCTGAGAACCCTCTCTAGTTTCTCGGCCTTGACGTAATCCTTCTCTGTAAGAGGCCCAGCAGGAAAAGCTGTAATTTCCACAAGCAAATGTGGGGTTGGGAGTTCATCAAAGAGAGCCCTAACATTGTTGCAGCACACACTTTCACCATGAGCACTCTCCCTCCTAATTTGACAGCCCTAGGAGAAGAATTTAGTGCAATTTTAATAACATATCACATAATAAGTTGTTTCATATCGTTACTGATTATGCTTGGAAGAGGAAGGAATTGGAACTCTAGAGATTGTTTCATAGGTTGAATTACCTTGTGAGAAGTTGCATCTAAAAAGTAATCATCTTCGGATAGCAAAGCTGCAATTGCTTTAAGGCGCCGCCTCCCTTCAGATTTGGAAGGCACCCTATAATTCCTTCTGAGTGTACCCTTAGTTGTGGGATGCCATTTGCTTACTAATTTCCTTTTGCCAGCTGCTTCTTTATCTGTGTACACATAACAATAATGAAATTGTCTTCTGAAAGAAAAAGAACGATCCAAATCAAAATTTTGGAGGCAATACAAAATAATAAATAAAAGGGAACTTCAGATCAGTACAGCCATCTATCAATTCCAATAAATACATACACAACCGTTGAACACATGAAGAACCACCACAAGATTCCCCACTCAGCAAACTCTTCCAAACAGAACACTTTTTACACACATATATCCTCCAGATTCCAGAGGGCATGACTAGAAATAATGCACATGATCCCAAGAGTTGAGAGTTTGCACATATTTTTGCACGTGTGTTAGTTCAAGTTTCCAGAGACCAAAAGTTTTAGAGGCTAGCACTCTGCCCAGATTATTCATCAAAGAATCTATCATAGGTCAAAGTGAGTTATGGTCATATTCGCTCTCTCTTCTGCAAGATCAAAAAAGAAAAGCAGCAGACGACAAGCTAAGTAGCCTGAATGACAAATTTACATGGTTGAATATAGTGTTTTAACTTTTACCATGTTAAGATGGAATATTTTATGGGGGAGATGAAATATGTCCACATCAGATAACCAGTATGCAGACGCTCTTATTGAAACAGATCCCGGCAATCAGAATGACCAGAAGTTGCTTCCAGACTTTAGATAAATGCCCAACATTGACCTTGGAGTAATGAGCTGAGCGCTCGCCCTAACCCAGGAAGTCAAGGAAGGGATCATACCTCAACCACCAGGCCAGCCTCTTGGGGTTATTATATTTCCTTGTTGATGTCATTGCCATTTCTCATTACTATCACATTAACACTAGAGCATTTTAATTGCACAAACCAATGTAAAACCACCTACGCCTCCTAATCCTTATCAATCACCAATCTCCATCAATTTCACAATATCCAATTCATGAAACTCTCCAGATTTAGCCATAAATGTAAAACCTGATTTCATAAAACTTTAGCAAAAGTTAAATCTTGAATGAAACTGAAATAAAATCCCACACTTTTAAATTGGCACCTCTAAAATCTAGAGCACTTGGAAATCGCAGAAGAAGAAAAATCCTACAAAACATAAATGCACAGGCCGATTTGTTGCAATTTTAGTGTGCAATATACAACTAAAGATCCCCACAAACCTGGTTTGCCTTGTATGGCCTCAATCCAATTAGAAAACCCCAGGTCACCAGATTCAGCACCAAGACCACCACCGCCACCCAAACCTAAACAAATGCACACCTCGATCCATAAGAACCCATTAAAATACATCCAAAAAAGAAGAAAGAAAATTAAAAATCCAAACAAAAAAAGGAGTACCAGAAACAAGTGGGTTAGCCTCTGATCCAGCTAAACCAGCCTTTAACAGTGCATAAAAGATACAAAGCCTACCAACCCATAATACCGGAGCCTCAATCAAAGAAGCATGCACAGTAAAGCTAGCACTAGTTGTCATCTTTCTAGTTCTTGTATTGCCATAAAAAAACAGTCTTTTGAGGGTTTTTGATGGGCAGTCAAAGGTGGGAAAAAGTGATCTTGGCAACAAAGTTGTGGAGTTTATGATACTGTTGAAGTGGGTTTGTGTTTTGGATTGAAAAGGTGATGTGTAAATGGTTTGGACAAGTGAGAGTAGCATTCTTTTGTTGGACTATGTTTCACTGATAAAAATGGAGACTGCAAGAAAGAAGATGAACAAAATGATGGGTGTGTAGTGTACTGATAACAGTAATGGGATGATTGCAGTGAGGGTGCTTTAGGTACCTCTATTATTAACTTCGTGTCATTTTAGTCCTTTTACATTTTATTTTAATTTAATATCATCCTACAATCTTTATTTTGTATAATTTACAATCTTTTCATCAAATGGTAATTAAATCTGTTAGATCATTTTTTATCTGAAGAAAACCTATCTTTTCTTCCTCTTATAATCACCCCTTTATTTATTTTCTTTAGAGAGATTATCGGTGTGATAAATTTTTTTCTTAATACACTAAATTTATAAGAATGTGTTATGATGAAGATGGATTATCTTTATTATCATGATTCATATATATATATATATATAATCATGGTTCTTGGACGGTAGAAAAGTGGAAGGACCGAATAATAATAGATGTAAAGAGCTAAGGGATGATATTAGGGAAAATACATCAATAGGTGACCAATTTCCAAGCAGCAAAACAACGCTTAGGTATTACAATGGGCTAATGAAGATCTAGGCTTGTAGTAGATTTTTATTTGGATGAATGTGTGGGTCCCAATGTAGATATTGCCAGATTACTCATTTCTATCCATGAGGCTACTTGAGTGGGCCAGATACTGAAATTTGCAGGTGAGAGCTCATCCTCTTGGATCTTATCCAACCCTACTTGATACCTCAAAGATTCAAGGTGGGCTCCAAGGTCCTCCTATTGCTACAGCACATGAAGGCTTCAACAGTCGAAGGATACGCTTCTCCATATTTGGATGACATTCTATGTTTCCCAACGTCACTGCTGACAAGCTATAAGTATATCCTTCCAGGACCATGACAGCAACAGCAAGCATTGAGATGGGTGATCATGCATGGGATCTGGGATTTACAGATGAACTATATATGGAGCCATACCACCCAGGGCTTTTCGTTTTCGTGTTCTATATTTACTGATACATGGTTGGTAAATGATTACACGGGAAGAATAAATCATCACAAATGCTGTTAAATGAGATCATGAGTTCCCACGTCAGGGAATCAGCCCTGGATATAAGGCTTCTATGATATTGCCAAACCTGCATTCCACTGCAAAATACGAGGCTTGTTCATATCTTGACAAACCGAACAGCATTCCAATGCTGGAGCTGACCCTTTGCTAAACTGTAGAGACTAGATGAATGTATGTGTTTGTCATCCTTGAGCTCATCCTGTGAAAAAACAAAATCACTAATCAGGTCCACAAAAATTGACAGCTACTTGACAAATCAAGCACCTCGCCTCACCTATCCTATCGAATCATACGAACAGACCTCAAAACCTTCCAATTCTTTTGATGAGGTCTGATTTTCATCTCGTGCATCTTCAAGCTCAGAAAGACGGTTTTCAAATTGACTAGTTTTCTTCTACTTTCTTCAAGTTCACTCATGATCTCTTCCAAAATCACCTTGAAGTATAAGAAAAGCATACACATGTTCAGCAGTACTTCACATATTCAACAGAACTTCAAATGTGATTGTGATAATTCTATAAAAAAAAAAGTAAAAAAAATTATGAAGCTTGTTTTTCAATAAATTTATTATTGAAAGTTGAAGAGTTTTTTTTTAAAATCAATCTAAAAACAAGTAAAAATAAAGAGACCTGAGTCTACCCAGGTTAATCCTCAAGAGACATAACTCAAATCATAATACCAAAATAACCTTATATAAAGCCAACTAAAATAAAATCATAAAGATTGATTCACAATCCACTTCTTGTTGAAGGATGAAATTGAAAAAATATTGATTAAAAAACTTGAGTTAACCGGGTTAATTCGTCAATTCACGACCTGCCTCATGAGATCGAGATAACCTTATAGAAAATAAACTAAAATAAATGATGAAATCTAATTATCTATCAAATTAATATTGAATGGTGAAATTAAAAAAAAATCAGTTAAAAAATACAAAAAACTCAACTTTACAGAGTTAGCTTATGATATATATTATGAAACTAAGTTATCCACATATAAATAAAAGTATGATAAATTATAAACTCAATGTCTAATAAACTAAATATTAAAACATGAAACTAGAGAAAATATATATTAAAAAATACTATTGAAATAAATAATGTTTTGCAAGAAAATAAACAGTAAAATCATCACCCCTATTAATTTATACTAAATTAATAATATAATGATGATGTTTACATTTTATTTATGATTTGTTTTTTTTGTAAGGAGGCTCAAACTTTAACTCTGTTTTTTTCTTTTAATAGCATTAATGGTGGCTAATTTTAGGGTTCATGAAGTTAGTTGAATATTTACAAGTTGTTCTGAATACCTATGTTAATAATAAAAAAAACACAATTACACAGCTTTAATTAATTAAATAAGAAATAATGATCGTGAATTTACTTCTTCGTGGGTTTTAGAGTTTTTATGGTATTATTTAGTTTAATTGTAAAGAAGAGTTTTGATTTCAAGACTTTTGAATAGAGGGAAATATTAATTAATGCCAGTTTAATTAAATTAAAGCTTATTATAACATAGATTAATTTATTGCGGGAATCATTATATATGTTCAATATTCATTTAAATAGATTGTTCTTTCTATAAATAAAAATAAATATTCCAAAGTCAAAAGAAGGGCAGGGTATATATAATTGCACAGAAAACAAATGGCCTTGAAAATATATTATAAACATGGCGGTCAAGCCTCCACTTGCCAAATACAAATTATATTATGAATCTTTATTTATTCGTTTAAATACTTAGATGAAATAATTTTATAATATAATATTAGAACTTTGTTAATTTAGCAATCATGAGTTTGAATTTTACCTCTCTTATTCTATTTAATAAAAATTAAACATGAGCTAGTTTGGGCGTATACAAATTTTAAGTCTAAAAATCTTTCCTTTGAAAGAATCTATTAAAAAATAATATAAATTATATTTCGAGATCTTACATAACAATTTAAATTTTTAAATAAAATAATTCAGATATAATACATCAAATAGCATCTCATTCTCTTTTTTTCACTATAAACAATTAAACACAAATCACCCACCCCTAAGTTCTATAAGCTGAAACCCACGAACATGTCCAAGCCAAATAATTCCACACCAATTTCTCCTCGACACACACTACACTTTTCCCCCCATGTCATTGTTTTTCATTAAGCAAACACTATTGAGGGCTTAAATTGAACAAATTAAGTGGGATACCACCAGCCAGCCTAGATTATCAATTTGTACATGTACATACTCACATCTAACCCCATCAACTTTCCCTCCCATCGCGTGTCCTTACCTTTCCATGTCAATTGGCACAAAGCCTCTTCCAATTTCCATAAAGCTCTTCCTTTCACCAACTTTGCCACCCTTTTGTGATTCAACATCATCCGATTCTTCACATAGAAAGTGTTCCTTCGTCAATATCGAGTACTCAACTTTCTCACCATAAAACTTGACCAAGACCAAATAAAAGGAAATCACGAAAATGGTGATTGCAATCAGCAACCAGCTAAACTGAATATTCACGAGTGATTTGGCACGATGCAAAGCCTCTTCACCATGACAACTGACCACCTGGTGACCTTCTTCTAGGACAAGGAAGCAGCCTTTAGGGATCAAAGAAGGGGTCCATAATGCGTAGCCCATGACCACGAACCAAACTCCCTGGAACGTAATGCTAGCTGACCTAACAAAGCTAACCATGAAACTTTCAGGGAGACCGATTCCCATGAGAGTGGTGGCCAGAGAAACAACTATGACAATCTGTAGAAGAAAGTGGTATTGACCTTCAACTCCCATGTGATCAGCTGAGTGGAGGTGGAAGAGGAAGAGTTGCTGACCGAAGGCTAACGCGCCAAGAAACTGTGTTAGACCGTACTGTGCTGTAGGCCCGATTCTGTCGAGAAGAACAGCAAAGGCTGCATAAACGAAGAAAGTAATTGATATGGAGGAGTGTTCAAAGTTGTGGAGGTGGTTTGATGGGATGGTTCCATCACTGTCAAAAGGCTGATGACTCTTAGGACCGATAAAAAGCTCCATGGATACAGAAACAGAGCTTGCTAGCATGATGAGAAAGAGCTCCAAGTACCTGGATTTTGAGGTAGGGAACCATGGAGATGATCTGTACGACTTGGGTTGCTGAGCATGGAGTTTGATATGGCTAAAAAGGTGCCATAAACCAAGAGCCAGAAAGGCGAAGCCTGGTGCCACATGACCCACCAAAGTACCCATTAATTAATTGTATGTTCAGCAAGCAAAGGAAGAGGAGAAGGAGAAGCGACCGGCTTGCTAGGTTTGGAGGAGAAGGGGGCTATTTAAGAGCCAGCCATGGCTGAAATTGAAGAGGTCTAGATGGTTCCATGGGGACTAAACTTTGAATATTTGTTATGGCTCGCCTCTGGAGAATAATTAAGGCTTTAATCCGTGGTTGACTTCATGGATTTTGCACATAATCTAAGATGAGGTTAATTAGCTAGCAACCGGTTTTCTAGAATGGGGATTTTTTTTTTCTTCTCGTAAAGGAAATAATCTCTTATAGAACTTTAAATTAGTTGCATAATGAATAGAGTGATTTTTAATGAGGAAAAACATCAAATATATTTCCGAATTATTAGAGTAGTTTTAATTTTGTATTCAGACTATTTTTTTTATTAATTTTATTCTTATTTTCTATTGAAAAATAATAAATGGCATAATTTTCATCAAGTTAACACCCCAGCTGAGCTGACATGTGGAGGGTGATTTTTGTTCCTTCGAGTTGGATCTCTGTGCAAAATATATAAATGGATATATTATTCCCTCGGATCACACCTTCAAAGAAGATTCTAATTTGGACCGAGAGGAAAATCATCATCTTCGTAGATGTTTCTAATTTGAATTAACAAAAATTCTATGGATTTATTTGGCAAGTTTAATTTAAGATAGCTTTTAAATAATTTAATTTTAAGCTCGACGCAACTAAAAATTCGTATCAAGAAGTTTTAAAAAAATTATATATATATATATATTGAATAAAATGACGTACATGATAACCTCAATGTTAGAGTGTTGCTGCTTGATTGGACAGTGAAAATAAAAATCCACGGTGAGAAAGTCATATTGAAAGCCGAGGTTGACTCCTCCATCTCCAGACATCCATGACGCAATTGAAAAATAAAATAAAAATTATTTTATATTAGTCACGAGGGTATTCTCGTCCATTAAACATTCCACGGTCAAATTGCTGATCAATTTCCACGTGTATAATATCCAAAAATCAATTTGTTTTTGCATTTTCTTTTTGGATGAGCGCACAAGCTAACACCGTACAGAAACTAAAACATAAAATAGTAGAGCATGGAAGAGTCAACCACATGTAAGTTTGAGCTTTCCAAGAGCCGAAAGACAAATTATGTACGCACGGATTTTCCAATCCAATTTGTTGATTAAAATTTAATGTCCATAACTTGATTAACAAGAAAGTATATAAGGAACTTCATTGGAGGTGGATTTTTAGGGGGGAACTTGCATTAATTTGTTGATTACCTCGTTAGTTTTTTATTTATTTTACTTGAATATTGGATGTCAACCAATAAAATTGTAGTTTATTGTTAGTGGAAGTTTAGTTTATTAAAACATTTATAACTTTTATATCACTTTATTTTCTGTATAAATAATACTTGCATCTCAAAATGCTATTGAGTTCCCAACTTAAGGGGTGGTTTTTTTTAAGAAAAAAATTATTTTATATATATTTTTAAAATGGTTATATTAAGATAAAATTATTAAAAATGATAATAATTTTACCATTATATTGAGAATAAACTATTTTTCAGATGGCTCTTCACTAGAATACTACAATGCAACAAGACATAAATCGTTATTTATTGTAATGAAATAATTATGAATTTGCTTTTGAAAAAAAAAAACTACTTTTTGGTACCAGGTTGTCTTTTATCTATGAAATGATCATTTTTAACATATTGGGTTTGAATTATCATTTTTTTGTATACTGAACTTATTGCTTTTTATTACAATAATGTCTTTCACTCTTGGTTATTTTAATTATTTTATTTATTTTGAAATATATTTTAATATTAAATATATTTTTATATAAAAATAATCTCAAAATTAATTAAAATATAAATAACTTTTCATAATATATGTTTATTAATATAAAAAATATATTTTTAGTTCGTGATGAAATTACAAGTAGTTTGATGGGAAAATAACAACAGGTATCAAATTTACTTGAATTATTAATTATATTTTATTATTATTATTAAATATATATATATATATATTTCATAAGTTGAAAACAATATGAAAACTTGGTAACCAAACACTTAAAATTATTTTTTATTAACTTCAAACTCAACCACAGTTTTAACCAAATATTTCAAAACTTATTTTGAACCGTAGCTAAAGTGCTTTCCATATAATTATTTTTTTAAACCTCAACCACAAAAGTAAAAACAATATCAAACAAACCTGAAGTGCATGCCACAAATCAATTAATCCTATATTAATAATGAATTATTTTCTTGTCTATTTCTTCTTAGTAACAGAACATGAGGGATAATACCACTTGTCAATATTCTTGACAATATGAGAACATATATATAAAACCATGTAATTAAGTTTTGTGGATGATATCCTATCATGTAAAACTGTGAGTGTGACGATGTTTTGACTATATGCCTCAATAATTACTTCTTCTTCTTGTTCTTCTTCTTACCACTACTATTATTAAATAATAATAATAATAATAATAATGATAATAATGATAATAAGAAGAAGAAGAAGAAGGATATTCTAAATGGTAAAAAATCAGACTTCTAGAGAAACCATGGACATCATTGAACCCAAAAATGTTTAATGCTACATGGCATTTATATAATACTAGCTAGTTGAAGTAAGATACACCACTGGTCATGTATTATTTTTAAAAAACAATACTATATATGCAGTTGTTTTGGACACATTTTAAAGTTAACAAAATTATAAAGTTTTTTTTCTCTTTCAAATCATCATACATATAATCAAATAATTAAATATTATGTATGCTTATAAATAAACAAACAAGTCATTAATGATAACTAAAAATAAAGTTAGAAAAATGAAGAGACAAATATAGATCAAAATATTTAATCTCGTAAGAGAGGACATTTATCCAATTGTGTTTGCTAATTTGTTTTTATTCAAATATAATTAATTTCTCGGGAAAAAAATCCTAAGATAATTTCTATCCAAAAAGAACAAACAAAAAAACCACGTATAAGCAATATTATCAATAGAAAACATAAATAAAAATATTATTAATCAATATAAATTAATAACAAATCTCGAATCCATGAGTTGCAAACCACACACAATTTCGACCCTACCAGCACACTTTTTCAAGAGCCATATAGATACCACAAAGATAATAAATACTACGGCTCTGAATATAATCTCTGACATCTTCTACCTTTCCATGTCAAAAGGGGTAAAGCCTCTTTCCACAAGCAAACTCTTGGTGTCCTCGACTCTGTTTTTCCCCGGAGATTCAACGTCGCTGCTCTCTTCACGTGTCTCTTCAAATTCCTTTGACAGTACTGATGAATACTCGCCACCCTTGCTGTGTTTTTCAACCAAGCCCAAATACAAGGTTACAGCGAAAATGGTGATTCCAATGACAAGCCAACCAAATTGAATATTCGCTAGTGATTTGGCGCGATGCAAGGCCTCTTCGCTGGAGCATCTGACTATTTTGTGACCATCGTCATTGTAAAGCAAGCAGCCCTTGGGAATCATACGTGGGATCCATAACATAAACCCCATGATTACGAACCACGCGCCTTGGGACAGTATGGAGAGAGACCTAACAAAGCTAACCAGGAAGCTCTTGGGGAGGCCGATTCCCATGAGAGTGGTGGTCAAGGAAACGACCACAACAGTCTGTAGAAGCAGATGGTATTGACCTTCAAGACCTGCGTGGTCAGTCGAGTGGAGGTGGAACATGAGGAGTTGCTGGCCAAAGGCTGCTGCTCCTAGAATGTGTGTGAGACCACGCTGAGCTCTGGCACTGATTCTATCGAGAAGCACAGCAAACGTTGCGTAGACGAAGAAAGACATGGAAATCAAGGAGTGTTCGAAGTTTCGGAGATGTTTTGATGGGATCGTTCCGTCGACATCAAACGGATGGTGTTTTTCTGGCCCGATGAAGAGCTCCATTGATATGGAAATGGAGCTCCCTACCATGATCAAGTAGAGCTCCAGATACCTGAGCTTTGTGGCGGGGAACCATGGAGAGGAAATGTAAGATTTTGATTGCAGAGAGTAAAGTTTTGTATGGTTGAAGAGATGCCATAAACCGAGTATAAAGAAAGCCATGCCTGGTAAGACATGCCCTAAAAAACTGCCCATCTTCGTGTGTGTGGTGTAAATTAGGGTTCGCTAGCTAGAGAGAGTGCAACAAGCTAGTCGAGTCCTTATGACGGGGTAGCTGGAGGAGTGTACCAAGTGCTTTTTATAGTACTTTGCTTTCGGAGCATGCATGTGATGATTTTAAATTTAAGTTGGATATTTATAAAATAAAATAAAATAAAATAAAATAATTTTCAGTTTAAATTGGATGGTGCTGAAACCAAGTCAGCCATGCATGTAGTGTTTAGAGCTTAGGGAGTATAAGATTGGGGTCATTTTAATTAATTTTGTTTAAATCATCACTTATATCAATTTGTATAACTGATTAAATCATGTAAAATTATATGGACTTTATCGAATATATTTTCTCAATTGCTATTTGATTTACATGTTCATATAAATATTCTATGGTATATTCGGGTCAAATTAGAGGAAATTAGCAAGGACGATTGAAACTAAAAGAAAAAAAACTATCCACAAAACACACGTTCCCTAATCCAACTACTTAAAATTAATTATAATATTCCATTGGATGTCAAATATCATAATATAAAATATTTATCCTAAACTAATTAATTTGATAATACTTTTATCCTTACAATTTCTCCCGACAACAAAGAGAATTTATGCAAAACGATCTATCTTGACTTCTCCCGCCAAAACCTTCCTTCGGTGCGAGTCATTTCTTCTTTTATCATCCCTTACTTGTAATTGAAAGAACAAACTGTACAGGTTCCTTAGCAAGTTAACTCATAAGCGGCAGCTTCCTGGCAATTTCCTAGAGCCTTTTCTCCCTCTTGCTTGCACGAAAATCTTCATCATTAGCTGATGACCACCTTAATTGTACAATAATTCATGGTGATTGGCATAAATATTATAATCATAGAACACGAGACCTAGCTGCTGTTTTTTTTTTTTTTTGAGAATGAAAGTGCAATGAATAAATTCCATGAAAGCACATGTGTAGCTTTCAGGGTTAAAAGCTATAACTTGTACGGGTTTTTTTTTAAGAAAAAAATAAATCAAGATTTAAAGATGGAGTCTTGGGTTGAATCCTATAAAACGACAGTATGTATTAATTAACTGAATATTTTAAGACTTGTAAGTTAGGGCAAAACACCACAAGAACAAATGAAATACATGAGGGCACACGGATAAAGAATCAATCTAAGAATCAACCTGATATACGCGATAGTATGACTGTATATGAATACTTGTTGGCGAAGAGAAAAGCTTGCTTGCTTTTGTATGAGAGGTTATTCCTCTACAAGTCGTCAGCAATCGGACTGGACAAAATTCCACTCCATAATAGATTGATTTTGATGCTAAGTAATTGATATAAATAGACTCTCCAATGAAAACATGTCATGGACAAGTTTCTCGTCATGATTTGTAATTTAGTTGGTGATGCTACTTGCCGAAAGGGACATTGATCATATTATTTGAGTCGAAGAACAATTGGTCTACATTACTTGCCATAGGAATCACTAACATGGTTTTCATGTCTGCCAGCATTTCAGTAAATGTTTTTAGTGCCTGTATGTTTATCTGGATAAAACAATCCGACATTAAACAACATCAAAGGAACTAAATTTAATTGAAGAGCAGATTTTTTATTATTAATTTAATTGTAAATTCAATCACTACTATCTTCATACATTATAAATAAGGGACAATAAGTAGACATGTATGCCATCATCTGCTCTTATCGCTTCCTACTTTGTTCTTCAGACCGCAACTTCAATGTGACTCTCGCGTCAGTCGTTGCAACAACAATTTGCTCTCAAATCAACCATGGCTAACTCGGGTCATGACCCGAGTAATAAATCCAAGAATCAGCCAGCTATAAGATAACAAGAATACTTGTTGGTGAAGTAAGAAGTTTGCTGTCGCTGATAGGTTTTCCCTCTCTCATTTGTCACCCATCACTCAAGAATACACTGATTTTGATGTTCAAGTAATTGAATATTGATTTGTGCATTTTCATGTTTTCAAACTGGTGTTCATATTCAATGGGACAGATTTATTGTTGGAGTAAAAGTTGATGTGAAATCAAAGATAGAGTGCTCTGCAAGGTACGTAGTTTATGAAGAGTGTCTTCCAATCAAAATCAAGTCTTTAACGGGGTATTTTCTCCGAGCACTGATATAAAAATACATCGTATTAATCAATCTTCTAGGGCTTACAAGGTTCTTACTGATGGCATGGCCAGTTACACATATTTAGGGCCTAATATTGCAGCGTCCTGGATGTGTGGGTGAAGCCCAAATAGCAAGCCTATAATTGGTCAGATGTGGGCTAGTCTATTAATTAATGACGTGTCTGGAGCCCAAAAGAAAAGGCTTTACAGGTGGAGACAGTGGGCCTTTTAAGACCGTTTTCTATTTATGACAAGGACTGAGATACAAGGTCGGGGCATCGTGTCTCAATTATAGGCACCCATTATCCGACATGAGTCACCCATTATTAGTGGTATCTATTAAATTAATATTTACATATTTTTATCTTATTAGACCCATACATACAGATTGAAAGTATTTAAATATTTAGCAACCAGTTAATTAACAGCTACGTGGTGTTTTTTTTTTTCCAACTTTTTTAATTTAACAAATAATTTCTCCTTCTTTCTGCTTTGGTGATTTTAATATATATTTTATTATAATAAATATTGAATTTTACCGTTGTCTTTTTGTGGCGTGGAGGGTCAAAAGCCGAAGGGCCTGCCACAAAAGAAGAGCGCAGATAATGATGTCGACCATGGAGGACAAGTGGTTCTTATAATATTTAGGTGACGGGATCGATAGTTTTCCAATCACATTCTTAGTGTTATAAAGTTCAAGCATTGATTATATATATATATATAAACTCTTCTTAATTTCCAATAAATAGCAGAAAATAATTAAATATAAAGAATTGTTTTTAGTTGAATATACTCTATTTAACATCTAATAGAAAAACAAGGAGCTGTAACTTCTTTGTATATAACACAGGTAAAATTAAAATCCACAATTGATTGAGGTGATATTGTAGGTAGCACACCCCTTGGAAGGCCAAATCTAGAAAACGATTGATTCATTTGATCCTTCAAATTAGTTGCTTAATCAAATGAATAAAAGCAAGTAACACCATAGATGGTCGAGGTAACATAGGTTATAAATATATTTTTTTAAAAATAAATCAAACGATATATCTCTATATTCTATATTTTCATATCGAGATGATATATGCAAATATAATAAGCTGTTCAATATGCTAATTTTAAAATTAAAAAACTCAAGGTAGTGATCAAAACTCATTTGCCACTAAACCTATCCCTGAGTGTTGGTCCACTATATATATATATACACACACGCACTATGCTATGCACACCATTGATCACCGCCACACTATCATGTCAACTAAGGCTAGAATTTTATCCACCATAGTTTCTCAGCTCATCCTCCTCACCTTCCTCTCTTCCTTTGTCACCGGAGAGAACCAAGATTTTGTCAGAATCCTAGACCGGAACCTCTATGGGTTCAAGAAAGAGAAGCTGACGCATTTTCGGGTGTACTGGCATGACATTTATAGCGCCCCGAACCCTACAGCCATGCCCATAGTGAGGCCACCTTCCAACACATCAGCAACTTTTTTTGGCTCTATAAGCATGATCGATGATCCATTGACAGAGAAGCCCGAGCTGAGCTCGAGATTGATAGGAAGAGCTCAGGGGTTTTACGGATCGGCATCACAGCAAGAAGTTGGCCTGTTGATGGCCATGAACTTCGTGTTCGTTGAAGGCAAGTACAATGGCAGCACCATTAGCATACTAGGAAGGAACAGGGTTTTTTCCGAGGTTAGAGAGATGCCGGTGATCGGAGGGAGTGGGCTTTTCCGGTTTGCCAGAGGATATGCTCAGGCCAGTACTCACAGTTTTGATCTGAAATCTGGCGATGCTATCGTTGAGTATAATGTCTATGTATTGCACTACTGACGCCATGCCCTCCTTTTCTTCCGGCCATGCGGTGTCGTTCAATAAACTGATGTGTGCAGAGTCTGTCGCCGTTTGTAATCGGAGTTGTACGCATGTGTGTTAATGTTATTGGGAAAAAAACATTCAATTTCGTGATTAATAAGGGACCATTTTTACCTAAATCACAACTAGAAAATTGAAAGAGGAGCCTTTTTTAACAATCTCGTTTCACAATTCAGTAATTGATTGCCTCTAAGATGTAATCTGGTTGCAATAAAAATCATTTAACTGATTATGTTTAATAAATTTATTTATTAAAATCAAATAGAAATAGAAAGGAACACATATATAAGATAAGATTTATTGAGTGAAATAAAAAAAAATTAATATGTTTTATTTGAAAATATATTAAAATAATATTTTTTTTAAATAATTTAAAAACACATAAAAAATAATTTATGAGCAAAAAATTATTTATTTTTAAAATAAAGTGACAAAATATTGTTAAGAAGAAAAGAAAAGAAAAGAATGGGAAATGATAAATTGAATACCATATTAAAAGTGGACCCATTGATCGATGATGTTAGATAAGAAAGAAGATTAAATTAACACCATTGCCTCTAAAGCATGCGTGCCATTTCTTAATGAAAGGGAGTGGTTACAAGCTATTCATTTAAGTGTTTTTTCTTCGGTGACCTAATTTCGTTGACCAACGGTTCTGTTTATATATATATATATATAATATTATTAATACAAATGTGTGATCAATTTGTAACCATCTCGATTAATTTCACCGTTTTGTTTTTAATTTTGGCAGTCCTGTGTCGCCATCATTTCTTGATGAAAGATAACGAGCTGCTTTTCAATTTATCATTTATCTTGTAATCATTCATGCCATCTAGCTTGGAGTCGGTGTGGAATTACTCGGATCGTCTAATTAAAAATTAAGGGGGTGTTAGATATTATTTTTGTTTTTGTGATTGAGGTTTTAAAAAATAGTTTTATAAAAACATTTTAGTTGCGCTTTAAAATAATTTGTTTTTGAGTTGAAAATCAGTTTCATGTGTTTGTTTACCAAATTTTTCATATTGATTTCAATTTGTAAAATTACTTTAAAAATATATTTTTATATTAATACACATATATCATGTAAACAATATTTATATGTTAATTAATTTCTATATTATTTTAATATTAAAAATATATTTTTTATATATAAAAAATATATATAATAAATTATTATTATAGCCCTACCCCGTCCCTTTATAAAAAAATATAATAAATAATTATTATAGCCCTACCCCGCCCCACCCCCCCACCCCCCCTACAAAAAAAGCAGTACACATTATAGTTGCTTTTCATGCATCCGGGTTTTATTGGTTCTCATACCTAAACTCTCTAACTTTTTTTAAATCTCTTGTGAAATCTCAATCCCAAACACCCTTGCGCCATTTGATATGTTGGAATCTCTACACTAAGAATCTAGTTAAAATTAAACAAATAACATCTAGGAATTGAACATTGATTGTTTCTTTACTTGCAAGGCTCAAACTTGGTGAATATCCTCGAGAATATGATCCCACCACTTTATCATTTCATACTTCTTATATGAACAGAACATATTTATATTATACTACAATCGATTACGTGATCTAGCGAATCAATGGTTCAGTAATTAACCCCTTAAAGAACGGTTTATTCTTACATGATGGGCATGTTGCAGGTGCGATTTATATACTACATGCAGTTGGGGACCACCCACGGAAGCCACCAGTATGTAAAAATAATTGAGCTAGAAATTAAAAACAAATAAGATATTATTTTAGCTTTTTAAAAGATCAACTGTTTTGAGACGCTAACACTAATTTAATCCAGTTTCTTGAAATGATCATCATGGTAAGTAATAATTTCTTAATAAAAAAATGCTGCTTGCTAGCTTTGATACCCTATTTAAAGGATGCACATCGACAGTGAGCAGGGCAACAATTTCCATGGCTAGAATTGTCCCCCTTATAGTTTCCAAACTCATCATTCTCGTCACCCTCCTCTCTTCCCCGGCCATTACTCATGCTACAGAAGAAAACCAGCTGGGCTTTGTAAGAAGCCTGGACCGCAAGCTATACGGGTTCAAGAAAGAAAAGCTAACCCATTTTCGGGTTTATTGGCATGACACTTATAGCGGCTCCAACCCCACAGCCATGCCCATAGTGAGACCACCCTCCAACACGTCGGCAACTCTCTTTGGTTCTCTGAGCATGATCGATGATCCATTGACAGAGAAGCCGGAGCTGAGCTCGAAATTGATAGGAAGAGCTCAAGGGTTTTATGGATCGGCAGGGCAAGAAGATACTGCCCTTTTCATGGCAATGAACTTCGTGTTCCTTGAGGGCAAGTACAATGACAGCACCATCAGCATTCTAGGGAGGAACCATGTTTTTTCCAAGAAGAGAGAGATGCCGGTGATCGGAGGCAGTGGGCTTTTCCGGTTCGCCAGAGGATATGCTCTGGCCAATACTTTTAGTTTCAACACAAAGACAGGAGATGCTGTTGTTGAGTACAACGTGTATGTCTCGCATTATTGATCATGTTGCCCTTCTTTTTTGTGTTAAATGATTGTTTCCGCTTTAATTACTATTTCTAGTCTGTCTATTTTGCCGCTACATGGTGGCTTTGAATAGTATTGATTTTATTGTGTCAGTTAGTGAGGTACGCTTCCTCTCTTTATTTCTTTCTCTTTTCGGCATTTTATTTTTTCATGGATTCTCCCTCGTCCACTGCCACCAGCCATTATTCATATAGAGGTAGTTCTGTGATGCTATTTGATGTTAAGGATTACACACAATACATCCTCATGCAAGCAACAAACGCATGCATGAGCTGCAACAATACCAGTCCTCGTCTCCTCTGCACAACACCAGGATATTGCAGCTGCAGCCACCTTCTCTGCTCACCAACGACCGATGAGCGACCAACGTACCACCTGCAGCATATGTACAACAGTCCTTTGTAACAAACCAACACAGCCTGTATAACGTGACCTGATTGTTACCTTGCACTGTATATAACTCATGTAAATTGATCAATGAAAATCAGATTTCAATCTCACAAGTTCTCATGGTATCAGAGCACTAAATAATCTTCTCTAATTTTTTGCCTCGCCAACTCTATCCCTCTATTCTTCTGCTTTCTACTACTCTGCTGCATTCTCATGGCCACAGAACCCAATCCAGCTCCCATCATCAATACCACTGACTCACGACATTCTCTCATCTCCATCAATGTTTCAGCCCAAGCTCCACTCAAACTTACCTCCACTAACTATCTTTCTTGGAAACTTCAGTTTCAAACTTTATTCATTGGGTATGATCTTCAGGGGTATATTGATGTCTCTAAACCATGCCCACCCCCCATTATCACTCAAGAAAACGACACCATTCCCAATCCAGACTACACTCTCTGGATTCGCCAGGATCAACTGATCCTTAATGCTATCATCAGCTCATTGTCACAGACAATCATCCCTTTTATTGCACAAGCTACCACATCCAAACAAGCCTGGACAATCCTTGCCAACACCTATGCCAAACCTTCTCGTGGCCGCATCAAACAAATCAAAAATCAGCTCAAAAACACATCCAAAGGTTCGTTAGGAATCACAGACTTCATGCAACATATTAAAACATATGCAGATGACCTTGCCCTTCTGGGCGCTCCTTTGGATGATGAAGAAATTACAGATCGCGTTCTTGATGGCCTTGGTGAAGACTACAAGGAATTGGTTCGTGCGGTTCAAGCCCGCGACTCCTCCATCACATTTGAAGAACTCCATGAAAAATTGCTCAACTTTGAAGTCTCCCTCCACAACTCCCCTGCTGAAGCACACCACTTCCCAGCCACTGCTAATCTTTCCTACAAACCACCCACCAAACAATGGCGCCCCTCACCCTCACGCCCCAATTCCACCAATCACTGGCGTCCATCCTACTATCCCAACAATCGCCAGTCCAATGGCTTGCTTCCACGTCCTCACTTACCTCGTCACCCTTCCCGACCTTATCTGGGTCATTGCCAAATCTGTCGCCTTCAGGGTCACACCGCCAATCGCTGCCCTTCATTTCGCCTTGTCCCAATCAATCACAACTCCAAGCAACTCCTCGCACTCTGCTATGCCATGGCGACCACAAGCCCATTTCACCTCAAGACCTCCCAATACACCATCATGGTTGTTGGACAGTGGAGCATCCCACCATGTTACCTCGGACCTTGACAACCTCTCTCTGCATACTCCCTACACTGGGACCGATGACATCATGATCGGTGATGGGTCTACACTCCCCATCACTCACACTGGTTCAATTTCTCTAAACACCCTCATCATCAATTTACTTTACACGATGTCCTTTGTGTTCCTCAATGAAGAAAAATCTCATCTCAATTTCCCAATCTCGCATTGCCAATAATGTGTCAATCGAATTCTTACCTTTCTTGTTTCTTGTCAAGGAACTTCATACCGGACCATTCTTCTTAGGGGCGTAACAAGGATGGTGTCTATGAGTGGCCCTCTTCCTCCCCTCGGCTTGCCCTATCCACAACAAAAATCACGCCCACAGACTGGCACCATCGCCTAGGCCATCCTGCCCTTCCGATTCTCAAACACATTATCTCTAGCAATCATCTAGGAGTTGCGTCTCTTTTATCTTCAGATTACCCATGTAATGCATGTTTGTGCACCAAAAGTCACAAACAGCCTTTCTTTCAATCTACTATTGTCTCTACTAGACCACTTGAGATAATATTCTCTGACGTATGGACTTCCCCAGTTCTAGCACATAATGGCTTTAAATATTATGTCATCTTCGTCGATCACTTTACAAAATATGTATGGTTCTATCCTCTCAAAATTAAATCTGATGTCAAACCAGTGTTCACTCGCTTTAAAGCCATTGTGGAAATTTTTTTCAATTTCACCATTAAAGCTCTCTACTCCGACAATGGTGGTGAATATCTTGCCTTGGCTACTTTTCTTTCCACCAATGGCATCTCTCATTTTACCACACCCCCCCACACACCAGAACATAATGGGTACTCGGAAAGGCGACATCGCCACATAGTCGAAACAGGCCTAGCCCTTCTTACACATGCTTCCATGCCCTACATCTATTAGCCACATGCATTTGCCACGACAGTCTATCTTATAAACCGAATGCCCACACCTACTCTAAATCTCACCTCCCCGTACCAGCAAATTTTCCAATCCAGTCCTAATTATAATAAATTACGGGTCTTTGGGTGTCTTTGTTACCCGTGGCTTCGTCCCTACACGTCCAATAAAATGGAGTCCAAGTCCAAACCGTGTGTGTTTATCGGATACTCTCTCCATCAAAGTGCCTACCACTGTCTTGACCCAACTACTTCCCGTATATATGTTTCACGCCATGTCCAGTTTATTGAATCCCAATTTCCCTTCTCTAAACAACCCACTCCCACGTCCTCCCTTTACCCCACCACATCATCCACCTCAGCCTCCACATGGATCTCTGCACCTTCCCCTACCTCCCCAATCAGTCCCTCCTCACCAATTAGCTCTCACCCTCCGATCCCCATATCTATTTCAATCCCACCTTTTTTACCTCCTCCAGCATTATCACTGTCCACTCCCACTTCATCTTCTTCATCCTCCACTGCCACCACACTACCTTCCCCTGATCTCTCTTCTCCACCTCACCTTCAATCTAACCCCCCTTCCAACCCCGTTCCCAATCCCCCCACACATCCCATGATTACCCGTGCAAAGAATAATATTCACAAACCTCTTGTTAAACTGAACCTTCACACCAAACTTTCAGCCTCGGTTGATGTTGAACCCACCTCTGTGACCACGGCTCTACTTGATCCCAGGTGGCGAAAAGCCATGTCTGATGAATGTAATGCCCTAGTCAAAAATGGTACTTGGGACCTTGTTCCACCAGAGTCTGCGCAAAATATTGTTGGGTGTAAATGGATATTCCGGATCAAACGCCACACCGATGGCACTGTTGAAAGGTTCAAGGCGCGATTAGTGGCTAAGGGGTTTCATCAACGGCCGGGTCTTGACTATCTTGATACCTTTAGCTCGGTCGTTAAGCCTACTACAATACGGGTCCTTCTCAGTCTTGCTGTTTCTCATGGCTGGAATTTACGTCAACTCGACGTAAATAATGCCTTCTTACAAGGCCATCTCACCGAGACCGTGCACATGCAGCAACCACCGGGGTTCATTGATCAAGATCACCCCACATATGTATGCAAGCTTCGCAAGGCCATCTATGGCCTCAAGCAAGCCCCAAGGGCTTGGTATCAAGAACTTCGCACTTTCCTCCTGCAATCGGGGTTCAAAAATTCTCACTCAGATACATCTCTTTTTGTTCTAATCACGGCTGCTCACAAATTGTTCATCCTGGTCTATGTCGATGATTTAATCATAACTGGTGACAATAACAATTTGATTAACTCCTTTGTGAATGCTCTAGCCAACAGGTTCTCCATCAAGGATCTTGGCCCTTTATCTTATTTTCTGGGCGTGGAGGTCATTCCGAATAGCACTGGCTTACTCTTGTCCCAGCGCCGTTACGTGTTGGACATCCTTGCCCGAACAAAGATGCTGGAGGCAAAGCCTGTATCCACTCCTCTTCCCACTAATCCACCTTTGCAGAAGAAGGGATCTCCTTGGCGGATGCTACTCAATTCCGCACTCGTTGTAGGCGACCTTCAATACCTGCTGATCACCGGACCGGACTTGGCCTTTGCAGTAAATAAGCTTTCAAGTACATGCATGCTCCCACAATTGAGCACTGGAACATTGTCAAACGCCTCTTGAGATATCTCTGTGGCACTGTCAATGATGGACTACAACTACATCGTCACTCTCCTCTGAATCTACATGCCTACTCTGATGCGGATTGGGCTGGTGACAAAGATGATTTCTCATCTACTAGTGCTTATGTTATTTATCTGGGAAACAATCCCATCTCATGGAGTTCTAAGAAACAGAAAACCATAGCCCGATCATCCACAGAGGCGAGTACAGGCGATGGCCAATGCCGCTAGTCGAACTAAATTGGCTATGCTATCTGCTCACTGATCTTGGGTTCCTGTTATCCTCTTGTCCTGTGCTTTATTGTGATAATGTAGGAGCCACTCAACTCTGCTCAAATCCTGTGTTCCACTCTAGAATGAAGCATGTTGCCATTGACTACCACTTCATCCGAGATCAAGTTCACAATGGTATACTTCGGGTTGCGTATGTGTCCTCGGCAGATCAACTAGCAGATGCCCTTACCAAGCCTCTCCATCGCATTTGGTTTCTAGATCTGAAATTCAAGATTGGACTTCGACCTCGACCTCCATCTTGAGGGGGCATGTTAAGGATTACACACAACACATCCTCATGCAAGCAACAAACGCATGCATGAGCTGCAACAATACCAGTCCTCGTCTCCTCTACACAACACCAGGATATTGCAGCTGCAACCACCTTCTCTGCTCACCAACAGCCAGTAGCAGCCAACGTACCACCTGCAACATATGTACAACAGTCCTTTGTAACAAACCAACACAGCCTGTATAACGTGACCTGATTGTTACCTTGCACTGTATATAACTCATGTAAATTGATCAATGAAAATCAGATTTCAATCTCACAAGTTCACATTTGATTCTATGGCTGGATCATACTGGCACATATTCTGCAAGAATTGTCGAGAACTCGAGATGGCAGGGTGCCTAAACACTAAAATTCCAAATGATTTGCATCAAAGTCGCATAGCTCTTGGAAATTACACAAAAGAAATCATGGCAAGATCTACTAGCTTTCGCTATTAATTTATACAGCTTTGACAAACTGGAGAGTAGATGTGTGAGTGGGCAGGCGAGTCTTGACAATCCGTAGCCATTGCCTTGCTAGCAGCACGACTTTTTACAGAAGCAGGTTACTTTGCCGATGCAAGCAGCACTCGATCTAGCATCTAGAATCGATCGATACAGGCTATATATTTTAATTGGCTGACACTTTTTTTTTCTTTCTTTCAAAAGATAGTGGAAGTAGACCCAATCGCAGTGATCGCATTTCCCAATTGATAATGGTATTGAAATGCTGACGCAGAACCATTATTGTCATCGCCAAAACTCTTAGCTACCCCATAAGTTTTACTTTTTGGACTTGGTTTGCTTGTACTTCATCTCATACTTGAGAGTTTTTTTTGTGTGTGCGTGAAAAAATATATGAAAAGATGAATATTAGGTAGGCGATCTCACACAACATGGAGGGGAACGTTGACTGCATATCGCACCATTTTACCATCCATGGCTAGAGAAGTTCTCTGTTGTTGAGAAAAAAATATTTGTAATTTGGATTAACCAAACACGATGGATCTCGCAAGGGCTTCCCATGAAAAAGTTGTAGAGAGCTGAGGAATTTTAGAACATGGCATATACAGCTGTAACCAATATCCTTCTTAGCATGTAGCCATGTTGTCCGATTAGATCCAAAACTTTGTCGTGAACAAATTATAATAAATTGGGCAATGGGATTATAATTGCATGACACAAACATTACAGCAAAAAATCATGCATAATAGACGACACCCACAAAACCTCACCATAAAATGGTAGACGTCGCCATTTATTGTCTTCTATCTCCATCAATATCCATATAAAATATCAATCCATTGACTAGTCCCAATGCCAAATTAGCTCACCAAACCACATTATATAGGATTTTTTTGTGTGTGCGTGTTATTGAAAACCTATAAAAGCAAATAAGCCATTATTTAAAAACTATAATAAGAAACAACTTCTAATAGACTAGCAGAGATGTTCTTTCATGAAATGATGAATGACCTGTCGGTGTATAGTGTGATGACAGAAAACTTGTGATTTATATAACAGGTTTTGAGTTCGAGTCATAACGTGTATTTCTTATAAGAGCTTGAGACAGATGAGGTTTTACTCGTTCACCTAAACCTACAAAATATACTTCTAGTATAATGGAGTTCACTCGTTTCCAAGAAAAATAGACATCCATTCTCATTTAACTCCAGCAACATCAAAATAATAATAATAAAAAAAGTAAGCAATTTTATAATTTTTTTGACTTGGTCTAACAACAAAGATAACCAAAACAAACTCTCTTGGGAAGACGATCGAGCACTCAATGATAATTAATGATAAGAACGGCTCCAAGTCCCTGCAAAAAATCACAAAACCAACACCAGTAAAACGAACAAGTTAACCTCAAAAAGCAATAAGATATATAGTGTTCAAAAGAATTCTACACATGCATCATACTACTGACATGTTCAATACCTTCTTTTTTTCGACAATAAAAGGTGTATATATCTTTGAATTAATTTGTTCGTCAACTGAACTGAAGTAAATCTTTTTTCTGTACCATTAATCTTAAGATGATGCGCATTAATTTATTTCGGAGTACAAGGCAACAAGCAACATGAAAGAAGTGATATTATAAAAACTGATAACAGGGTGTCTTTTCACTCACTTTACGTTGTCCTCCCTGTTGATAGCTAAGCCACTCACTGATCTACTCATTTACAGGGAAGAGATATTGCTACCTGAAGCAATATCAAGTGACGAAGAAGAAGGGTGATGTACAACTGTCATAACAGCTAAGGGAAGAAAGAAGATGATGTACTAGCATAATTAGTTATATTGTTGTAGCTGATTCTAGACTAGTAAGAGAGAAGTTCTCTAGGTAGTACAAAGTTGTTATTTTCCAAAAAGACTCACAAGGAAAGCATGTAAAACAGAATACCTATAATGCAATATAAATAGGCATTCTATCAAACACATATATGCAATTTTTTAATACAATACACGAATTACCTTCTTCTGCAAATTACTCTCTCATTCTCTGATAATATCTTTTTCTCTTCTCCTTCTAAATTCAAACAAAACACAACCTGCAAAATACAACAAACACAAAATCAAAAATATCAACATGGTATCAGAGCTCCTAAACTGATTCAAAGAGGGGCGTAATCTGTGAACAATTTCTTACAAAAAAAAAAACTGAATCTCAACAACAACAACAACAACATGGCTGGATCATCAGACCTAAGAGCTCCACAGTTCAATGGCTCGAACTATGATTTTTGGGCAGTGAAGATGGAGACTATACTCATAGCCTACGATCTATGGGATATAGTAGAAGGAGTATCTCAGTTTCAACAAAATCCTGGAGCAGAAAATGACTCTACAGGAGAAGGAAGTGAGGCTGAATCAACTCCAGAAGAGAAGCATGCTGCCTCAAGAGAAAACAAAATCAAGAATGCTAAGGCATTGAGCATCATTCAAGGAGCACTGTCAGATGATCTATTTCCAAGGATCAAAAATGAAAGAACAGCTACAGGAGCATGAGAGATTCTGAAGAGAGAATTCAGAGGTCATAAAAAGGTGAGAGCAATTAAATTACAAGTTGTTAGAGCAACTTTTGAGTACATGAGAATGCTAGATGGTGAGAGTTTGGACATTTATCTAGCTAAATTCTTTGCTATAATCAATGACTTGAAGTCCCTTGGTGAAGATGTCACTGAAAATAGAATTGTACAAAAGTTGTTAATGAGTCTAAGTAGAAGATGCAAGTCTATAGTTTCTATAATTGAATAGACTAGAGATCTTGAGGTACTGAGAATTGAAGAAGTCATAGCCTCTGTTAAAGTCTATGATAAAAGGGAAGATTTGCATGATGAAAGGGATAGAAGTACGGGGACAGAGAGAGCCTTCAGTAGCCTAAAGATTGGAAATAATCTAGGCTATAACACAAATAAATTCACACAAGGAAGACACAATCCGAAGTGGCAGTTACAGAACAAGAAAGAGAGGAACTGGCCACCCAAACCTATGAATTATAATGGTAATGCAGGCTGGAATGGCAGCACAAGTGCAAGAAGTCAGGGCAGTGTGAAACCACAATGTCAGGTTTGTGGAAAATACCATTTTGGTGTGTGTAGGTTCAAAGGCAAACCAAAATGCATGAAGTGCAACAGGTTTGGCCATAATGCACGAGAGTGTGACAGCAGCATGCACAAGCCACAGGAAAATTATGCCAAGCAGGAAGAAGCAACTGAAGCAACTCTATTCTATGCATGCCATGCTGCCAATATAGAAGACAAGAGTGTGTGGTTTGTTGACAGTGCATGCAGCAACCATATGACATCACAAGAATCCAATTTAATCAATCTTGATAAATCTGTGAAGTGCAAAGTCAAGATGGGTTCTGGTGATCTAGTGGATGCGACAGGGAAAGGGACTCTTGCAGTAAACACAAAGCATGGAAAAAGGTTCATAAATGAAGTACTTCTAATTCCTAGTCTAGATGAGAATTTGTTGAGTGTGGGACAAATGATGGAACATGGATATTATGTCCTATTTGGAGGCAACACTGTAGTGATCTTTGATGATGGAAATCTGATGAATGTAGTTGCAAGGGTGAAGATGAGTGGGAATAGGTGTTTTCCACTCTCACTTGAGTCTATCATGCCTGCAGCAATGAAGACCACTGTTAGTGAAGATTCATGGATGTGGCATAGAAGATTTGGCCATCTAAATTTCACAAATTTGCAGAAGATGAAGCAGCTGGAAATGGTGGTTGGACTACCTATGTTACCAGAAGTAAAGGGTATGTGTGAAGGCTGTGTCATGGGCAAGCAACACAGGGAACAATTTGACAAGAAAGGAGCATGGAGAGCCAAGAGTCCACTGGAATTAATCCATACTGACTTGTGTGGACCAATGCAGTGTGAGTCAGCTGAGGGAACAAATACTTCATCACATTCATTGATGATTTATCAAGAATGTGTTGGGTATATTTTCTCAGGAGCAAGGTTGATTCATTCAATGTTTTTAAAAAGTTTAAAGCATTTGTAGAGCTGTAGAATGGTTACAAAATAAAAAGGCTAAGGAGTGATAGAGGTGGTGAATACACTTCAAATGAGTTCCAACAATTCTGTTCTGATTTGGGGATGGAGAGGCAACTCATTATTGCTCATACCCCACAACAAAATGGGGTAGTCGAGAGGAAGAACAGAACAATTTGTGAAATGGCAAGGACTTTAATGGCATAGAAGGGAATCCCAACTGAGTTTTGGGCTGAGATTGTGAATGTATCTGTTTATCTCCAAAACAGATCTACACATCAGCTAATGAACACAAAACACCATTGAGGTGTTTACAGGAAGGAAATCAGGGTTAAACACCTCAAGGTATTTGGCTACATATGCTACACTTTTGTTCCATCAGTTTTGAGGCAGAAATTTGATGAAAAATCTGAGAAATGAGTGTTTATGGGCTATGACAGCTGTGAAAAGGGGTATAGAGTATATCTCCCACATGCTAAGAAGATCATATTATCCAGAGATGTTACCTTTGATGAAGATAAATCTTGGAACTGGGGAATAGAACATGACCAATCTGTTTCTGTGATTTTTCCTATTGAGGACAGAATTAAGAAGGGGGAAGATCATGCAGGACAGACACTCGAAACTCAGAGTAATGGTGAAGAGAACCATCACTCAGTACAATCAAATACTGAGTCACCTAAAGATGAAGATGATAACAGCAGTCAAAATGGCTCAACACCAGTAAAGATGAGGAGTCTTGAAGATATCTATGCTAGGTGTAACATGTGCATTGTTGAGCCAGAAAACTATCAAGAAGCAGCAAGGGATAAAGCTTGGGTAGAAGCTATTAATGCTGAGTTGGAAATAATAGATAAGAATGACACATGGGACTTAGTAGAGAGGCCAGCTGACAAGCCAGTGATAGGGGTCAAATGGGTGTACAAAACTAAGTTAAACTTGGATGGGACCATACAAAAATACAAGGCAAGGTTGGTTGCCAAGGGTTATGCACAGAAACCAGGTATAGACTACAATGAAACGTTTGCACCCGTGGCAAGACTTGACACAATTCGAACCATTGTTGCATTGGCAGCACAGAAAGGGTGGAGACTGTTACAATTGGATGTCAAGTCAGCCTTCCTAAATGGGGTTCTAAATGAGGAGGTGTATGTTGAGCAGCCTGAAGGGTACCTAACCGTGAATACAGAAAACAAAGTCTATAAGTTGAATAAGGCTTTGTATGGGCTCAAACAGGCTCCTAGAGCCTGGTATGCTGAGATTGACACATACCTTGCAGAGTGCAAGTTCAAGAGAAGCATCAGTGAGGCTACTCTTTACACCAGGAAGGATTGTGAAGGAGAGATCATCATTGTTGCAATCTATGTGGATGACATGGTATATACTGGAAACAGTGAAAGAATGCTTGCTGAATTCAAGAAGGACATGATGCAGAGGTATGAGATGACAGACCTCGGGTTGTTGCATCATTTCCTTGGCATGGGAATATTGCAAAGTAATCAAGGGATATTCATACATCAAAGTAAGTATGCAAAATCCCTATTAGTGAAGTTTGGATTGGAAGATTGTAAACCAGTCACAATCCCCTTGGTTGTTGGTGAGAAACTAAGAAAGGAGGATGGTAGTGAGGCTGCAGATGAAGGTCTATACAGAAGAATAGTAGGGAGTTTGTTGTATTTAACAGCAACAAGACCAGACTTGATGTACTCAGCAAGTCTCTTGTCAAGGTTTATGACTAATCCTACAAGGAAACACATGGGGGTTGCAAGGAGGGTCCTTAGGTATGTCCAAGGGACACTCACCTATGGAATTGAATACAAAAGGGAGAAAACAGCAACACTTATTGGCTATTGTGATGCTGACTCGGCTGGAAGTGAAGATGACAGTAGGAGCACCTCAGGATATGTTTTCAGTTTTGGCAGTGGCATTTTCTCATGGGCATCGGTCAAACAAAATTCAGTTGCATTGTCCACCGCAGAAGCTGAATATGTTTCAGCCTCTGAAGCCACAGCGCAAGCCATTTGGCTGAGAAGTGTGCTTGAAGATCTAGGAGAATCACAGACAGAAGCTACACTCTTGAAGTGTGACAATATGTTTGCAATCTCAATGTCTAGAAATCCAGTTTTTCACCAGAAAACTAGACATATCAACAGAAGATTCCACTTTATACGGGAAGCACTACAAAGAGTTATAAATGTGCAATATTGCAGAAGTGAGGAGCAATTGGCAGACATCCTAACTAAAGCATTGCCTAAGGAGAAATTCAATCAATTAAGATTGGAATTAGGAGTGAAGTCAGCAAGTAGCTTAGGAGAGGCTGTTGATAGCTAAGCCACTCACTGACCTACTCATTTACAGGGAAGAGATATTGCTACCTGAAGCAATATCAAGTGACGAAGCAGAAGGGTGATGTACAGCTGTCATAACAGCTAAGGGAAGAAAGAAGATGATGTACTAGCATAATTAGTTATATTGTTGTAGCTGATGCTAAACTAGTAAGAAAAGTTCTCTAGGTAGTACAAAGTTGTTATTTTCCAAAAAGACTCACAAGGAAAGCATGTAAAACAGAATGCCTATAATGCAATATAAATAGGCATTCTGTCAAACATCATATGCAATTTTTAATACAATACACGAATTACCTTCTTCTGCAAATTACTCTCTCATTCTCTGATAATATCTTTTTCTCTTCTCCTTCTAAATTCAAACAAAACACAACCTGCAAAATACAACAAACACATAATCAAAAATATCAACACTCCCCCAGTTCATCTCCCTGTCTCCGGGCCTGTATGCTCTTCTAACGGCATCTCCAGGCCTTCACACCAAATTTCCATTAACAAATTATGCATGCTTAAGTAGGGCCTGGTGGGAACTTCCCTACATTGGTATACATCACAAAAGTTGCTCACAATGCAGGTCCCACTTACATATTGTATTTGGCTGAGGAAGCATCGAAAACAGGATGGTGCTTTAGGTAGGTGACCGGTTAAAAAAAACTAGAAAAATTATAGGGTATGTTTGTTTAATCACGGCGCATCTCATGAAATACGTGCTTCTTTATTCGGTGCGCCGGTCACAGACAAACACTCCATGGCATTGATTCAGACTGTGAAGTCTTGAAGAAATTTACCACTTGAAATGCAGACTACAAAGACTTGCAGATACCTTAACGTCAGTAGCTAGACTTGTACACGAACAGACAAGATTACAGAGTCAATGTTTGTCTGACGTGAAAAAGTTGGCCTGTGGGGCCACAGTGGTTGAAACATCTAGCCACCCATCCCCCAACTTAGCCCCCACGTCTGTGTCAGCTCAGAAAATATTCCCCAGTAAAAAATATTTTGTCAAATTTATCCTGTATTCGCTGCCTTTTATCAGCTAAATCCAGGTTTAGAAAAAACTGTGATGGACTTTTTACCTTGTAGGGAGAGATCATTGTATTGTTTGCAATCCAGTGAATTGAAAGAACTTGATCGATCTAACCATTAGGGATGAGATTGAAAGTTTTTAACAAACCAAGAGGTCATTGCCACACTCCATTAAATACGAAAAGTCCTGTAAAATTGAAAAAACAGCTCATCGACTTTTTATTTTAATTTATCGGCGTCATCAAGACATCAACATCGAATTGAAAATCACGGATCAGAGTTTGTGGGTGGTAGCTATGATGACAGGGTAAAATATAATTGGCATATATATATATGTTAAAAGAGCTAGCATTGTAGTCGATCACTAATTCTAGATGATTCAATGCAAAATTCACTATATATAGAAGAAATTTCAGGCATACGCAAGTTAAGATCCTACATCATCACCTCACTGTAATATTTTCCCAAAATCTTTCAATTCCCCTACCTTACTGATCCATGGCTAGAGTTCCGATCTTTGCTCCCAAATTCATCATCCTCTCACTCATCTTTTCCTTTGCCACAATTTCGGTCAATGGAGGTAAAGATCATGGATTTGTGAGAAGCATGGACAGGAAGCTATTAGGGCTCAAGAAAGAAAAGCTGAGCCATTTCAAAGTATATTGGCATGACATCCTTACAGGCCCTAACCCCAGTTCCATCCAAGTCGTGCCACCAATGAACACATCAGTAACAGCTTTTGGGTTGGTGAGAATGATCGATAACCCTTTAACCTTAGGGCCTGATATGAGCTCAAAAATGGTAGGAAAGGCGCAAGGGTTTTATGCACAAGCATCACAGCAAGATCTTGGCTTGTTAATGGCCATGAACTTTGCTTTTATTGAAGGTAAGTATAATGGTAGCACTGTTACTGTTCTGGGGAGGAACCAGGTGTTCTCGACAGTGAGGGAGATGCCGGTGATCGGAGGAAGTGGACTTTTCCGGTTCGCCAGAGGTTATGTTCAGGCAAGAACTCACAAGGTTGATCTCATCACTGGAGATGCTACTGTTGAGTATAATGTCTATGTTTTTCATTATTGATGATCGGCTACTTTTCCTACCCCTTCTGCCTGGGTTTTTCTCGATTATATTTGCTTTAATTATAAAATCTATCTTCAATAATGTCTCTTTTGATGCTTACTTCCATGCCAGTGGGGGCAATCGCTTTCGCTTTGGGCAATTTACTTATAAACTCTTCTCAGTCCATATGTATTTACCCTTTAATTTTCCTTGAGTATTACATATTTCTTGGCTGCCAAACACCCACAATCACGCAGTTCAAAATTTCTTAGTCCGTTGCGAGGAAAAGCTTAAGTGCACAAGTGGGCCTTCAAGTCCCTTAAGACCCGGACACCACTATGACTTCAAGTCCTTCCAGTCCTCTTACACAAACATTTTTTAAGTAAATATTATTATTCTTTGCTGAGATTTTTTTTCTGTATTGAATAATAATAATTGCACATAGTGCCTCATATATTTTATTAAACACGATAAAACTCAATCCTAGCACCTAATAATATATGCAAATATATAATCATGTATTATCTTAACTTCATCGTCACATTTAATCTTGAGTTGAAAGTATAGTTATAAAATCTAATCAAGTTTATAACTTGAATCAAGATTTGAATTAGTAGGTTAGATATTGGGTCAATTTGGATCGAGTGAGATCAATAAAAATAAGTGTTATTCAAATAAAATATTTTCATTTTAATAATTAGAAAATGTGAAACCAATTTCACCTGATCGGATCAACTTTTACCTAAAAAGGTATATCTAAAAAGGTAGCATTGAACTGATCCGTGATCCGTTGGCAAGCCAAGTTTAGTGACTGTTTGGATCGTGAATAGGTTGATTATATATATATATATATATATATATATATATATATATTAAAATAATATATTTTTGTTAAGAAAAAATATTTATACAATGAAAAATATAAGCCTGATAACATTAGTATTAAAGTAGATATTCTTCTTTAAGAAAATCTCACTATTTTGTTTCTGTCGGGCATGATCATGACCGAGTGGAGTGGAAACCACCTCGAAAAAAAGAATTAATGGGGCCATTTTCTTATCTCGAACGCGGACCTGACTACAGCTCTCAAGTCTTCATCACAAAAAGGGATTCAGTAATTACACCTTGGATTCGCTCGCTCGACCACGTGCAAGAGCCTGATCTGCTCCGCACGCTACACACCATGGGCCTCGGATGGACCCATCTTGCTGGATCCACGTCTAGGCCACCCGAATTAGTTTATTTCGATCACACTTCGAGCCCTGCTGCGTTGGGCCTCGAGGTTCAGATAATCCAGCACGCAGCAGCCCATATGCTACACACCAAAAAAAAAAAAAATGCAATATAAATACCACATAAATATAAAGTATCATGAGTTTTTATCAGAGAATCCATCTTCAAGAAGTTGAATCATCGGATCATAAATACCATATAATAAAAGAAATTTAGATGCAAATCATTGCCTAAGACCCAAGGGGGACGGAGCTCTTCAAGAGAATTTATGAAATACTTAAAACAATCCATTTTCTGTTTTTTCTTTATATAGTGGAGTCTGGCTCAAGAGCCACTTGGGATATTTTGGAAAAAATAAATCTCGTGTGGGCCTTAAAAAATAATATTTTCTACATGGGAGGGCACCCTATGGGAATGTCATGTGAAATGTATAGAAAGATTCATCTCATCATCTCATTAATCATGATCAAGAGTCATGAGTTCATTTCAATATTAAAAATGTCATGTAAAATGTATAGAAAGATTCATCTCATCATCTCATTAATCATGCTCAAGAGTCATGAGTTCATTTCAATATTAAATTATCTATTTTAATTGCCAAGGGATCTTTCAATTAATACCATAAATAAAAATGTAAATCATAAGGGTATAAATTAAACATTTTGAGTGGAAACTTCAAAATACCCTACCCCATGAGGCGTCGGCCCTCGTAGCAATTTATTTATACATAAGAATCAAACTAGAACGTTCAATGTGTTTAGCAATGCATATTAAAGAACACGTAAACTAATAGCTTTCTTAATTAAAAATAAATAAAGAATACAAGTTCTGGAATATCCAAACCCCTTTCCTTACTAGGAATTTAAAGAGGATCGATAAAGCTAACAGAGCTGATTTGGACCACCTTGGCTACACCCAACTTTCTCAGTATTATGTTCCTTTTTCCGTTCCTTTGCTTCATTATTTTTCTCATCATCCCATGTTATGGCCCATGGTCGGTGGTAGGTGGCACTTTCCAATTGGTCCACACCTTCAGGACTGAGAATCTCAGGCATGAAAAAATACACACCGTCCTTGGTATTATCTCGATGGGTAGGCAAAAAGAGAGAATCCCCATGATCCAAACCGAGCTACGTCTCCACATGCCCACGTAAATAAACAAAAACACAGAGAGAGAGAGAGAGCTTTAGAACGCTGCTGCTAATGCTTTATAGCTTCGAATGTTGAATTGACAGCACTCTTACCTGGTGGATCTTCTACAGACTTCTATTCAAGCAAAAGAGAAAAGAAATCCATTCCTTAACGTGAAGGGTCAGAGTGTTCTCACTGATCTCTTTGCAAGGACACACTCTCCAAAATATTAAAATAACCAGAGAATCCCTCGTCTCCTCCTCGCTATAAAAACCAGTCAAGGCCCTTTGCCCACCTCCCTTCTTCAACCACAATCTCTCTCAACAGTTTTCTGTGATATTCTCTAATTAATTAATTAACCATGGCCAGGTACTACAACCACCACTCCTACCTGGACTACATCTCCTACTTCTCCATGCCTCTTCACCTCTTCTTTTTCATCTTCATACTCTTTTCCATACTGTGTCTCTCATGGTACATCAACTATGAGAGCAAGCTCGAGGACTTGATCAACCAGGTAAAGCTGTTCCTCACGCTTTCTCCTCTAGTTTTGCTGCTCGCCGTCCGCTGCCTCTCCAGTAATTTCCCGGTTCTTATGCCATTTCCCGAGAGGGACTCGCTTCATCGAGCGGGAGGGTCCCCATGGGGTGTTGCTCTCTTGCTCGTCGTCCTTCTTTTCATGATCTCTCACCAGTCTTCTTTTCACGAACGCTGGTTCCCGTTGTATTCCAAGTGAAGTTGAATATTTTACAGCATATATATACATGAAGAGGCCAGGGGTGTTGTGTGATAGCGAGAGCTGGCTTGCGCTGTTCTTTTTGGTACTGTGCAGGACTTGCTCTTCTCTTCCGTGTTTTTGATTTTCAAGTGCTTTTGTTATATTATTGGAAGACATTATAATTATTCTCGAGTCTTCCTGATTTTGTACGTGGTGTTGATATGTTAATGTACGTATTACTAATTTGTAGTGAAATTGTTCATCTTAATAATGAGTTATATATCTTGTTAGTTCAACATATTTAATTTGTAGCTGGTTATGTTCATGAACACACACCCACACACCCACACTAACATAACCAGCTACAAATCTAATTTATTTTTAATATTGGCTAAATACAAATTAACTAATTTTGGCTAAGAGGAATTACCATGGGGATTTTTACTTTTTGAAAATGACTAAATACTAAAGTACTCCAGCAAGATAATATAGAATAATTGACTCTAGGGTGTTCAGGTAATTTATCACATTTTTATTATTGGCTTCAGCCTCATGCTCGCTTTGGGCAGTCCTAGTTTTATGACGTTTTCATTTCAGTCCCTAAATTTTTAATTGTTTTTCATAGTCTTGATTTCTATTATATAATTTTTTATTTGTTTCAATTGAGTCCTTCGATTGAAATTAATTATATATTTAGGTTTCAATCTGTAACTATTCTTTTAATTTTTAGATTTGTTTTAAATCCCTTAATATAATCGGTATAGAGATTTTGATTTGCTAATTTTGTAATTGTAATATATTTAGCTTTCATTTTGGCTCTTATAATTTTAAGTTTTGATTTTAATTCCTTTATTTTTTTAAAATATATTGAAGGAATAGATATGAAAATAAAAAATAAATTTGCTTTTAAAATACTTTTAAAGTAAATTTGTCGTTTCTGAAAGGGAAACAGGTCTCTATTTATCCTAATTGTTTTTTTTTAATCTTGAAAGAGTAATAAAACACTAGTTTAATATCTTAAAACCGCAGTGTAGGATATATGATCTTCAAGGATGATGTCAAGTTTGGATTAGGAAAATGGTATATAGATAATTCCAACACCCACACTGGATTAACATCTATATTTGTTTATGTATTTTTACCGGTGATTAAGATCTTAATTCTTGTAGGTTTTGAGGGCAAAGCTGGTGTGGTTTTTGATTGGAGGACAGGGTGGTCCTCTCCACCATAACCCTTTAATGGCGATCTTCTTTTGATCTGAATTATTGGTCACAGCTCATGAAGATGCGGGTGGTGCAGCTCATTTACAAGATCAAATCTTTAGTCCACTTCAAATAATATGAGAGAGAGAGAGAGATAGACAGAGAGAGTTGAATTTTTATTTCAAAATAACATAAATTCATTTTAAATTTGGAGGATCTATATCATTTTTATCCATTCAAACAAATATATTTTTGTTTTCTTTCATTTATGCTCTTTCTAGCTAGCCAAACTCAGTCTAAAAAAGCCACTGTTGAGGCAAGAGGAAGGACAGTCATGGAGAGAGAGACAGAGAGATGCCCCTAGAGGCCATTCATTTGATCCCTACTGCTAAAAGCATTAAAATCTGGTGACTGTGAAAGTTCTGAAAAACAAGTTGAGGATGGTAAAAACATTTCCATGGAGTTCAAAGAAGCTCAACCTCTAGCTGATGATCAGAAGTATATCTTTCAAGAGTCTCCTTGTGCTGTTCAATGTTTTCCAGAGGAGTTTGTTTCTAGGAATTGTCGTTAGGGCAGAAGGCATTAGAAAGCTCACACAGGGAGCTCTTCCATGGTTGATTATAAGCTATAATGTTCAGGATTGTGCTCCAAACTTCAAAAGAGGCTCGACATGTTACTAATCTGAAGACAAAACTAGCAAGACTATTAATGGAAAACAGTTCAACACTAGTATCTTGACAACATGCTGAAAAATTCCAGGTCGCAGATCACTCACAGGAAATTGATAGCTTAGCAAGGAAAACTCATGATCTTCCTGCTATGGTAATGTGAAGATAATAAAAAAGAGAGCATTTTTACTTCATTAAACCACAGATTAATACCAAAGCTAACTTACATGGACACGAGTGGGAAACTAGAAGATAAGGCCGAGCATGGAAGGTTGGTGAGAAATGAGAAAGACAAGAAGCAGCAGCACAAAAGCTACACCCCAAGGTGAGCCGCCAGCTCTATGGATGGCACCAGGCTCAGACCCTGGAATAGGAATGCTAAACTGTCCGCCTGAAGAGAGCCAATGTACAGAGATGATCAGAATCAGAGGAGAAATGACCAGTAACCTCTGTAGCATCTCAGTTGCTGTGGCCATCACTGCATCATAGACTACATAGCCCAAGAACCCAAAGACGAATACTGTGGCTGCCATTAGGAGCCATTGTTCTGAGAGGGTGAAATATGAAGTTCCTGGCCTTGGAGCTGAAGCCATGAGTAGAAGAACAACTCTGTAATGAATGATCCTTGCTTGAAGTAGTCCTAGCCAAAACAGTGAGGTTTGAGGAGTGAATGGTGTGTGGCAGAATAGATCCTTGTCCTTTTATGCTTGCTGGGGTGGACTCAGTGTCCACTACTGAGTCAATTTAATGGTGAAAACTATTTGCATTTCTAACTCTTGTCCCGTCCTCTAATTTCCTGTAGGGGTAGGTAAGATCTCATAAAATCTAGAGCCCATAGACTTTTGACTCTCCCATCTGAAGGCATGCTGTCATCAATTTAACTAGACCCATAACAGGGAGATTTTAACTAAACCCGGTGCATTAATGATTCTTTGAAAGAAAAAACAATTGCTTGAAAAGATTATTGTTTTTTAGATCGTACCCTCGAACTCTTAGCAAATAGATGTATGCAAATTGTGAATTGTTGTGTGGTAATCAATATCAGACATTACTTTCCCCCTTTCACTGGGACATCTAAAGAAGGGTGGTGTCAAAATGATACAAGAACACACAAGTATATTATTTACTGAATTTTACATTACTGAAGCTGAAAAGAGTTTCAAAAGATGTTGGACAGCAACCAACATATGCACCATTAAACACAAGATAATGTCTCAGTGTAGTTGAAAGCATAGCAGGTATGCTTAAGTGGAAAACTCAAAATCTTCTTCAATATGTTGGTCTTGAAGCTGTAAGATATGATCTCACCAGAGATTCTCATCACCAGCAATGCCTCTTCTTCATCTTTCTCCTCGATAAACGACAGCAAATCAAACCATATGTTGGCCGAAAATGGTGAGGCTGTAGGATCTTTATCTTCTGTTATCTCAGGGTATGCCATTACAATGGCATTCATATGGAGGCAGTACTTAGCAAACCATTTTGAGCAGCCTCTCTCCATGGAATAAACTACTATGGATTGATCACTACTTTGGTCAAGAGACATAGCAGAGGAGACAATACCCATGTTCAAATCATCAGGATTTTGGTTTCCTGCTAGAATCCCTATAAAATGCAAGTGCCCACCAGACTCCCCAAAGTACCTGAAATCTTGATCCTGCCAATTCTCAGGAAGTGGAGGCCTTGGAATTGTTTGAAGGGATTCCATATCAAGCAAGAAACTTAAACCATTCCCCGAAGGACTCATCCAATGAACAGCACCATTCCAAGAGACACCATTTGTAAAGTTGACAGATAAAAGATCAAAATTGTCCAGCTTCACAGAAAGCTTCCAATCCGTGGTCTCAGATGAGTACACGTATATTTTAAGCTCTGAATTAAAGAATTGAATGCAAACAACCCGGTAATGAGGCGAAACCGAAGGATCAAACACCAAATGAATCCGAGTAAAATATTTTCTTTCGTTAGGTGGTAGCGGCAGCAATGCAAATTGTCTCGTGGTGGGATTGAATATATAATCTGATGGTTTGGACCTCTCTGCTGAACACCATCTCCATTTAGGACACAAAAGCAAGCCATTACAAGACTGAGAAACATATGTACTAAAACACTCTGGGTTGTCGGGGTCAAAATCAAGAAAATCATAGGACAAGTAAACCATCGATTTACCATCAAGAGAAACATGTTTGTGCGTGGGTGGTTCCTTGAAAAAGGAGGAAAACCTGAGTAGCAGAGCAGAGACGGTATGAGGATTGCGGCGGGTATGGCGGATAGCAAAACTCGTGGGGGAGATGATAGAAAGCCAGCTCTTGGAAACTAACTTGAGTTTCAGGACTGCTTTTGCAGGCACACGCAGTAGAATCTCAGTGACGAGGTCATCATTGCCAAAGACAGCATCAACAGATGACAAAGGGTTCTGCTTTGGTAAGGTCATGAAGGAAGAAGGTAAGTGGTCTGAACAAGAGGAAGCCATTGATCCTGTGATTAGGTTGCAATTGTCTTGAGCGATTCTCTCTTTTTAAAGGGTCGATTTCTTGAAGTTACAAATTGGACGGCAGACATGTTCTAGAAAGAAGATCAGATTAGTATTAATTATTGTTCTTATCGCCTAGAGCAATAACCTCACAAAAAAAACTGCTGGTATTCTCAATAGTTCCATCCCACAGAAATACAAGAATCATAGAAACTTTGATGTCCTATTCTGGACATGATAAGCTCGTTGGTTAATTAATTAATTAGTGACAGAATCAGAGGATGCCGTCATTGAAAGTGATCAATACAATGAAGTTGCAGGGTTGCCTATGAGCTAGCTCCTTGGTTAGCCATGCACCCCTTGAACCTTCGCATTTTATTTGCTCTTAGTTTTTTTTAATCATGTTTCGGATAAAACTTGACCAGAGTTAAGCTTCAGTTATTGATAATTTGAACTAGAGTCAATGATTCTGTGATTGCTGAATGGTTGGTGTAACTCTTGATTTTATCCTTTACTTGAAAACTCGCAGCTATCAACAATTATTGAAGTGGCTCGAGGCTTGACATGGTTGAAGGCTCGAATCATTAGCTCACTCACAAGTTACCCACTTAATTTAGATTTCTTCCCAAAAGATCATATCATCCGAAGATATTATTATTATCTTGAAAATAAAAATCCAAAGATGACGTCCCAAGTTGATCCAACCAGATTTCATTTTCAAACAAATCAAGTTGCGAGTGAGCTGATTTGTTAGCATGTTAAATCACTCGAATTTTTCCAAGTTTATCTTTCTCTGTTTTAATTCCAATTTCGACACCACACCTACTCTGCTCTGGCTCGCATGGTTTGTGCAACAGACGAGACGAGAGGAGAGAGAGTCCCAGAGTTGTTTGTTCTGTGAGATATGAAGAATGAGGAAGGCAGAAGCACAAGACTCACCATGGTTCATTTTGATTTCAAAATTATGTAGGAGAACAATTCCTATTTCAAAAATATTTTTTTTTATATTTTAAATTAGATTTTTTTCAGTGTTTTTAAATTATTTTCATGTGTTGATATCAAAAATCATTTAAAACAATAAAAAAAATCATTTTGATATTTTTCTCACTCAACGAAAAATACTTTAATTGAATAGCATATGTTTCTAGTAATTAGAGTTTAGTATAAATAAATAGGAAGGGAAAGAAATGATAACCAGCCATTCTGAATGTGTACAACCTCGTTGTAAAACTTGTACCAACTCATTGGGTTGATCATGAATCGGCCCGGTTAACCTGGGGAAAAAACAAAGTCTATCAACCCATGAACTAGACCTTGATTTGAGTCAGGTTTTGTAACTATAGTTTACAATTGATCTTCAGTAATCTTAGGGAACATTTTTGGCAAACTAGACACTCAATTTCGTTTTGTTTCGGTTGAAATGTTTTATTCCAGTTAAAAAATAAAATAAAATAAAATAACATTGTTATCTCGGTTTAAATTTCAGTTCGTTCCATATTTTTTGAGTCAAATACCGACCAAAACTTGTCGGTATTACTTCGTTTGTGCTGTCTCGACTACAGGAAAAAAAACATCTCCCGCTTGAACAAATTATTATGGGTTACTAACATGACTTGATTTTTTGGCTTTTCATCTTCTGCCGCCTGAACAAATTGTTATCATCGTTATCTCAGTTTAAATTTCAATTCGTTCTATAATTTTTGAGTCAAATACCGTCCAAAACTTGTCGGTATTACTTCGTTTTTGCTGTTTCGACTTCAGGAAAAAAAAAATCATCTCCCGCTTGAATAAATTATTATAAGTTACTGATGTGACTTGAATTTTTGGCTTTTCATATTCTGCCGGCTGGACAAATTAACAAATTATTATAAGTTACTGATGTGACTTGAATTTTTGGCTTTTCATATTCTGCCGGCTGGACAAATTGTTATTACTATTAAAAAAAAAATATTATTTTTTTTATCAAAAACAAGATTAGTATTATGTTGGGGATTGGGCACAAGAATCAACCTCCTGTCTCTTGGGCACAAGAATACGTGTTAGTAACTAAAGTAATTTTTATTTTTTTATAAAATCAACTTTAACATATTAGCTAAATAATCATTTTTTTTTTAAATTATGCTGTTTTTATATGTATTTATTTTACTATAGATAAAATATTTAGAATAATGATAATAATTATTTTAGAACTTTTTCCTTAAAAAATAGGAGAGACTAATTATATATTTTGATATTTTTTTTGGTATTAATATCTTAAAAAATATATATATAAAATGAACCAACTTTTCTTTATAAATCTCACATTAATTTAACCCTAGTATTCTAAAACACTTTAAATATAAAAATATAAAGAAAAAAATATGAAAAAAATAATCTTTGATAAATTTTAGCAGTTGTATTTTGACTATCTGACAAATAAATTATTCGTCAAATAGTTTAAAACACGTTCAATAAATATTTAGTATGTTGCAAACAACAAATAATATATCTTTAGTCAATTTAATCAATTGCAGTTTTGACATCTACCAATTAAATTATTACCAAGATAGTTAAAACAAAACCACCAATCAAATTATTTGTTGTATAAAACAAATCACTCATTTGTGCTAAAATTCATCGATTGTAATTCTACTATTTGCTAATGGAATAATTCACAAAAGAAATAAAACATACACAACAATCAATCAGTATGTTACACGGAGCACGTAACTCATTTTAACAGATTTTTTTTATTCTAATAGTAAAATCTACCGATTAAATAATTATCAAAATAGTTTTAACAGTAACAACATTTAATCGTTTTTAGATGCAAAAAAACTTATTTCTAACAAATTTCATCACGGTCGCACTAATCAAATATTAAAACAATTAATTACAACAAGTACAAAATCAATCCGTTTTCTATCTGGCAGATATGTCTAAACATGATACACTGATAGCTAGAAAAGGTTTCAGTTACACCTCTCCTTGACTGGTCTCGGAGTTGATAATAACCAGGAAATCCTTGTAATCTCGCATTCTCCCGGGAGTCGAGCAAATGGCCTATAGCACAAGAGTGATAATAATCATCAAAACTGAAACACTCGAAAACACAATAGCTAAACCCTAACTAAATCCTTACCTGGAAGAACTTCCATTGACAGAAGTCATGGCATAATCAGGAACCTAAAACATCAAAAAGTAAATGCGGTGAGAACATCTAGCAAAATTGATATGGAAAGAAGATCATGCAGGTGAGGCTAAAACTGTTTGCATATACATATCACTTTGACATGAGCATCATCTTAGAGGATCATCATAAATGATCCCATCAACCTCTGCCCGGGTGTAGTGACATCTAGATTTTACAATCTCTTCAGAATCATCCGTGCTACAACAATTTCAATCAAATTCGAAGATATAATCTGGAACTCACCATTGCATAGAAGGAAAAGGGAAGTGAAGAGCGACCGGTTATGCTGGACAATTAAGCAAATAGATTTGTACTTTTCAAACTTGATGCTTTGTTCTGCATCTCAGAAAACAAAATGGTAAGGTAAACACAAAAGTCAGGGCACTTTCAACCATAACTTTTAATGAAACCACCGCATAACATTACTGCATTCATTTATAATAAAAGCATAGAATCCTCTCCCAGAAGAAAAAAACCCAATTAATTAACATTAATTGTTTTTCCAAATTAATGACTCGCTGAAGGACCAAAATGTCTCCAATTTCCACAAACATTCAAAACCATTGAAGATACCCAGAATAAATAAATTAACTTTGTTATTCTAAACCCAAATCCAATTTACCCATAAGTACATCCCTTATAATAAGTATTTTTTATATCAAATCCTCTGTTTTCGTGCTACACTCTCTACTTTGTCAACGGCTTAGCAGCAATAGACTCAAAAATACCATCATCATGAAACTAAAATCAATATCAAGCCAAATTGTCCTTCTAAAACTCCATTTCAAAACCAAATAGAATATTGCTGATTTCTCGTTTCATGCAAAATCCACTTAGAGCATTATAAACAAGCAGGACTAACAAAAAAAAACCCTACATAATTGCACTAAAGCACAGTCCTCGAGCCGATTTCTTTCTTGTGTTAATACACAAAAAAGGAACCCTTTTTATGCATAAAAAACATATTTTTTACACTTATTTCAACAAAAAGTATAAAAAAGCATATATTTTTCATTTTCACACACAAAAAACAAAGAGAGCTACTGACCCAAAAAGGAGCAGAAAGTTACCTTAAAAAGCATATCGATGAGGCCACTTCTTTCTGGCTTCAGCACCAGGAACCTGAACTCCGACAAACCTCGCCGGCGTTTTCGCGGCTGGTTTGAAGTTTGAAGGGAGAACGAGAGAGAGAGAATAATAGCGGGGAGCCAAAAGCTAGTGAGGGATTGTGGTTGGTTTTGATAGTGGGTGGAATTATTGATGTAAATATTTATTTTCAAGGATAATAAAATTAAATTTATAAAAACAGTAAAACCATGCAGTTAATGTAATGAATTTATAAGCAAATTACATAGCATAATAATAAAATCACTAAAATACATATTATTTTTCCGAATAGGAGACGGGTTTGTAGAGTCGGGTTTCTGTTTATCCACAACGGTGGTCGGAGGCGTATCGACAATTGTATTATTCTTTGTAACAACTTTTAGCATATGAAAAAATATTTATTTATATTTATTTTTAAGAATATTTAGTAACTTATTTTTTTGAAAAACATTTTTTAATTAAAAATTATTTTCCATATAATACCGAATATAGAATAAGATATATATAAGTTAATTACATTACAAAATACATAATTTCATTTTTAATAAGTTTAGATTTTTTTGTCGTATATATATTTCACCTCATCATCCTGAGTATTTTTGCAGTGCTATACAGATTACTTTTAAAATTAGTTTTTTTTATTTCTAAACAAAATTACTTTTAGTATGTAATTACCTATTCATTAATTACTAGTAAACGCTATGAATAAGATTAATTAAATACAAATATATAATCTCATAAACCTCATTGTATGCCACCAAACCAAACGAACACAATATAATTAAAGTTATGTTTAGTTTAACATGGTAATTTCAAAAGTATTTTTGTATTTTTATTATTTATTATAAATTATATTTTTTTAGTATTTTAAATATTTTTTAAAGTGCTAATATAAAAAAATAATTTTTAAAAAATAATATAAAAAATATTATTTCTAAGTAAGAAAAGTTTTGAAAACAATATGAATATAAAGAACGCATGTAAACATTCACTAAACCAGTAAACCTCGTCATATACGAGGTCGTTAGCCATCAGAGATCCGAACCTACCCTTGGAGGCTCACACCAACTAACCGAACCGTAGCTCCACGGCTCAAAAGCTTGTACGGTGCGAACCACCACCCGATCGTGTCCCTCTTGTTCTGGTCCCACCATAACCCAAAACTTCCTTCCCATTCGCTTCCACCATTTCTTTTTCTATCCCCCTCCCCCTCCCCTCTCTCTCTTCCTCCGCTTTTCTCCCAATCAAACCCTAACCCTAAAAAAACCCCCAATTTCAAAACTCTAATTTACATAATTTTTTCCATCAAATTGACCCTCAATTCTGCAATCTAAGGCCTAGAAAACCCTATTCAGTCGGTTTTTTGAAGCAAGCCATGGGTTCTAGCTCGATTTCACTATAATGATAATCGAAATAGAGGTGCTAGGGTTTCTAAGGGACAGATTGCATGGGCTTAATCAGCAATGCCTGAGCTTAGAAGAAACCGCGCAAGGTTAGCGCGAAATCAACAGCAACAGCAGAATCAGACAGATCCTCCAGTTGGGAAAAGTTACGTGAAGACCCGTGCTGCTGTAGCTAGAGAAGCGAAGAAGAGACCGAGGACAAGATTGGAATCGAAAAGGTTGAAAGAGAAGGAAGAGGAAGGGGATAATAGTAATAGGAATAGGAATAAGAATAGAAGAGTTGAGGAGGAGGAGGGTAAAAGGGTAATTTTGATATCGGAGAGTGATAAGAAAGGAAAGAATTTGCTAGTTGATATTGAAGAAGAAGAGAAAGTTGAAACATTGAAAGGTCCAATGGCTGATGAAAGTGGAGGTTTAAGTGCTAATAAAGCTGGTGGCCAAGAAGAGGAGGGGAACACTGCTCCTTTCCCTGATAAGGTATGCTTGTTTTGTTTTTGTTTTTTTAATCATTTTTCTGGCAAATTTTGATGCTTTGTCATCTGGGTTTACTTTATTTTGCTGTGATTTTGCCAATGTATGGATTTTGGGTCAAATTTTGGTCATTTTGGTTTAAAATGGGATGTTTTGTGTGTGAAAATGTTGTTTTTATGGCAGGTTTCTATTGTTGGTGCTGTAAGTTGTTGAAGTAATGGTGATGTAGTGGTATGTCAGCTGAATGAATGGTTTTTGTTTTGTGGGGATTGTGATTTTGTATTGGTTTGATGCTGTCTCAATTCGGTTGGTGTTCTTTGCTTATGAATGGCTTCAATGTTGGTTTTGATTAATTGTCGCCGGTGATTTTTGCTTGTAGCTACAAAAGGATGGTTTCATGGAGGTTTAATATGCATTTTATCTAGTGTTTCTGAAAACTTGATTGAAATAAGATTTTCAAATTTTATTCTTTTTGGGAATGGTACACTGTTTTTGGAAATGTTTTGAGTTTTTTTGTTTTGTTTTTGGTTGATGGCAGTTGCTAATTGCTCAGCACATGCGTTTATTAGTTCAAGATTTGAAGTATAGAAGCCTGTGATGAAATTTGATGCTTTGTTTTCATGGCTTTGTTTTGTTGTTGCATGCATGGCATTATAAATCATGAAAAAAAAAAACACATTGTTTACTTTGAACTTGAATTTAATTAATTCTCCAACATATGTTCAGCTTCTTATGTTTCTGTTTATTGTTTTAGTAATTATAGTGTTTATTATTTTCTTATCCAAGGTTCAAGTGGGAGGGTCACCTTTATATAGGATAGAAAGGAAGTTGGGGAAAGGTGGTTTTGGTCAGGTGTTCGTTGGTCGTCGTGCTAATGGTGGAAATGAACGTGCGACGGGTTCTGGTGCCTTGGAGGTAAAATTAATCTAGCTATTATTTCATGATATTTCAAACAAAAACTTCTGTGCTGAAATTTTCTTTTCCTTATATGTGTTTCCTCTAGGTGGCCCTGAAGTTTGAGCACAGAAACAGCAAGGGCTGTAATTATGGCCCTCCGTATGAATGGCAAGTTTACAAGTGCGTAAATTTTCCCTCTAAATTTGGTTGTTGTTGTGGTATTTCAGATTTATCATAAATATTTAAGTTATTCTGCAATGTGTTTTTGTTTGACAGCACACTTGGTGGTAGTCATGGTGTGCCAAGAGTACACTATAAAGGAAGGCAAGGAGACTATTATGTGATGGTATGATCTGCAAACTCACCCTTTCTAATTTGTTCATTATATTTCTTGGTTAACTTCATCTTATGGGTTTTCAGGTTATGGACATGTTGGGCCCTAGCCTCTGGGATGTATGGAATTCTTCTGGGCAAACGTGAGTGTTTTGTGCATTTATATATGCCTCTCTCTCTCTCTCTTCTCTCCCTCTCTGTTTTTTTGGTGTGTATGCACAGGGTTGATCTAGATGTTCTTTTCCTTGGTATTGGTTTGGGTGGTGAATTTCTTGAAGTTCTTTTTATGCTCACCACAAATCATGTTATGTCAGCTGTATTGTTTCTATTTTTTCCTTGTATGTATTATTTTATCCAATTGGTCTGTTCTTTATACTTTTATTCTTTGCCAAAAGATTGGGGAAGAGTAGGGTGTTACTTTTATTGCTAAGCTGCATCTTTTCCTGTGAAACACATAATGTCTCGATTTGTTGTCCTTGTTCTATGTGCTGATTGGTTTCACTCCTTTTTGATGTAGGATGTCCTCAGAAATGGTAGCTTGTATTGCAGCCGAATCTCTCTCAATTTTGGAGAAGATGCACTCAAGAGGGTATGCTATGTAGTTGTGTATCAAATTGTGTAAAACGTATGATGTTATAAGGATATTCATTTGGTAGCCTTATTAATTCTTCATTCCACTTTTCTCTGCGAAAACTTATGAATTATGAAACCATGTTTGATTTTTTAGCTATGTGCATGGAGATGTAAAGCCTGAAAACTTTTTACTTGGTCAGCCATCTACTGCTCAAGAAAAGAAGTTATTTCTTGTTGACCTTGGATTAGGCAAGTCAAATTCATAAATCATTGAACTACTTTTATTGCTATTTTTTTTAAAAATCCTTGTCTTATCGTAATTGAAAATTGCAGCAACAAAGTGGAAAGACAGCAGTACAGGACAACATGTTGAATATGACCAGCGCCCTGATATGTTTAGGTGGGACCTAATGATATTTCTTCTTGAGTCCTGTGGACAAAAAATTACTCTGAACATTATTCATGATACCTTTCTGCTTGATTCTTTAGGGGAACTGTTCGATATGCTAGTGTTCATGCTCATTTGGGAAGAACTGCCAGTAGGAGAGATGATCTTGAATCTCTTGCTTATACACTCATCTTCCTTCACAAAGGCAGATTGCCATGGCAGGGCTATCAGGTACTACACGGATATACACACAAGCACATGGACCATGAACATGAGTAAATAAATACATGCAAAACACACATACTTGCAAAGGGTATTTTGTCATCCTCATGCCTTTCTTTGTTAGAATGATATGTTAACTCTACTTTTTTTTGTTAAATAAACCTTAGGGTGACAACAAGTCATTCTTGGTTTGCAAAAAGAAGATGGCAACATCTCCAGAGATGCTGTGCTGCTTCTGTCCTCCTCCTCTCAGACAGTTTTTTGAAATTGTGGTGAATATGAAATTTGATGAGGAACCCAACTATTCAAAGTTAATATCTTTGTTTGAGAGCTTGATAGGCCCAAATCCAGCTATAAGGCCATTAAACACAGAGGGTGCTCAAAAGGTAGGGGTAGAGCTCGAATCCACAAAGAAGTATTATCTTTGCTCTTATTGTGAATAATTAATTATATATACCTTTGCAGATCATTTGTCAAGTTGGTCAAAAACGTGGTAGGCTGAATACCGAGGAGGAAGAAGATGATGGGCAACCTAAGAAGAAAGTCCGTCTTGGAGTTCCTGCTACACAATGGATTTCTATTTACAATGCTAAGCCACCAATGAAACAGAGGTGTGATGTTATGATTCATGATTTCTCTTTTGTTTCCCTCCAAAAAACTGCAATGTTTTTTATGCTAATTTACCCTTCATTAATCCTTCATTAATTTGAGGCAACAAGAAATCATGCAACTCTGGGTATTTAAATAAAGAGTTTTTGTTTTGTAACAGTGAAGTGGCTTCCTAAAAGGATTGCTACATGCCTAACCAAGCAAAGATTTGAAGAAAATGATTGATATTCTTTTTGTCTGTTTGAACAATCCTTTCATAACTCCATTGAGTCTCACACTTTGTATGGTCCTCTATACAGCCACCTGGTCTCAAATTTGTTGTTCTCTTGTTTGGCCATTGGTGCAAGGGTGAAGCACTCTTGTGGCTTCTCCACACTCTCCCTCTCTCCCCTGTATTTTTAGAAAACTTGACACTGAGAATACTGGGCACCATCTTTTCTTCATTGCACCAATCCTCTGAGGAGATACCCTTTTCATCTTTGAATGTGTTTTCCTGACCTTGTCGAGGCCTGATGACATGTCTGTTCCTTACATAGGTACCATTATAATGTCGCTGATGGAAGGCTGGGTCAACATGTGGAGAGAGGAATTGCTGATGGTCTGCTTATAAGTTGTGTGGCGTCGTCTTCTAATCTTTGGGCATTAATAATGGATGCTGGAACTAATTTTACAAGCCAAGTTTATGAACTATCACCTTTTTTCTTACACAAGGTGAATCTCCACAGTGCATATGTTTAACTACATAAGCTTAAATACTACATGGAAATATGTTATATATGCACGTGTTGCTATGATCAGGTTTTCTTTTCCTAATCATGTAATTTATTGTTGAAGAAACATTAATCAAAATTGTTCCCAAATAATAGGAATGGATAATGGAACAATGGGAGAAGAACTATTACATCAGTTCCATTGCTGGTTCAAACAACGGAAGCTCTCTTGTGGTGATGTCTAAAGGTTGGTATGCTTTATCTCTTAAGCTCTGTGTATTGATGCATAACTTTTGTTGGTTTTTGGGCCACAATTTAACAGTTCACAATGACTTAGCAGTGGTTTTTGCCTTTGAAACTGACCCTTTTTTGGCCAGGTTGTTACTGGAGTGCAACTTTTTGCAAAATTTCCTTTTGGCAACTAAAACAAAGTGATGTTTTAATTTATGCAGGCACTCAATACACTCAACAGTCTTACAAAGTAAGTGATTCTTTTCCCTTTAAGTGGATAAACAAGAAGTGGAGAGAAGGTTTTTATGTGACTTCAATGGCTACTGCTGGAACCCGCTGGGGTGTTGTCATGTCACGCAATGCAGGCTTCAGTGATCAGGTCAGGTTTTCTTGTCATCTCAACAATTGAAATCCCCTTGTAGGCTATGTCCGTTGCAAATATATAAAAAGCAGCAGCCACTGCTATTCCCACCAATTTGCATGTTTGTGTGTCCATGAGTTTTTAGAGTTAATAAGGTCAGACAAAACCTTACATGGTTTGAACGAGATATTCTGTTCACCTTGGACATTTTAGTTTTTTGGTTTTCCTTTTTTTTTTATTATGTTTTTTGGGAAATTGTTGATATTCAAATGAGAGCTTGATTTAAAAATAAATATACAATCTGTTTATACTTGAACTGTGGATTCTAAGTCATACCTCGTGGCCTGAAAGTATATCTTGCCATGCCCTCTGGATTTCACTTTCTATTTGTGATCTCATAGTTACAAATTGCAGATTTAGTTAGAAATTAACATTGATTAAGAAGTCGTGTTTCGTCAATAGATGCCATTTAGATAGTTATGGATACCAATAGACAATGATTTAGAACCAAAGTACAAAATAGATTGACCTTGGTCGCCTGTTGACCCTATCTTTAAATGCAGTATTTTGACGCAAAACTGTGGTTCTCTGCAGATTGTTCTAGCTTAACCTTATTTTAGTATGCACATGTCAGCATTTTATGAAAAAATAACATGTTTTCTTGGGCCACAGTTGAATGGTTCTTGCATGTAACTTTGCTTCTGACTCGAGTGGGTTCTGTGTCTCACTTGCCACTGTCTTCAATAGGTTGTGGAGCTTGATTTTCTGTATCCAAGTGAGGGCATTCACAGAAGGTGGGATACTGGCTTTAGAATTACATCAACTGCTGCAACCTTTGATCAAGCTGCTCTCATCTTGAGTGTCCCTAAGCGCAAACCAGGAGATGAAACCCAAGAAACTTTACGCACATCTCAATTTCCAAGCACTCATGTTAAGGTAAATGCATTCTGTTTGATCGTGGAGCTGTTGACCACGTTCACCAATCCTCTCTGAATATGGGTGTGTACTTTATATTTATCATGGACACATTTGGATTCCTCCCCCTGCTGCAGAAGCAGACTGCAGCTTCCTTCTTTGTTGCTAAATCATTATGCAGTAACAAACAATTCTAAACTCATTTCCTCATCACTATTGTGATGTTCCTCCACTTCACAAGCACAATTGCCTTGGCTACTATAAAAAATTTTGTACCATGATTCTTCTTGTTTTTTGACAAATTCTAGAAATCAAAGTTTGCATAACAATTTCTTGCTTGTGAGTGGCTTCTCTCATGTTTTGATATCTGACTGGTGTTAGTTTTAGTCACTGCTGCCAACGCTGACATGAGCAGTATGAAATTTATGTAAACTGTTTGCATAACAAATTGTGATATTCTCTCATGCAATAACAAATGAATTACGAGACAATCTCTCAGCTAAATTTTGCTTTTAATGTACAGGAAAAGTGGGGGAAGAACCTCTATCTTGCGTGTTTGTGCTACGGGAGGACTGTTTCTTAAAATATCAAATTGCAGAGGGCAAGAAAAAAAAGGGATCTTGATGCTTCTAGCCCTCCCGGCCCCCTATTGTGTTTCTCATGTTAATTGTACAAATTGGAGTAAGAGAGCTTTAGCTGCAGCAACAGAGAATTCCAGTTTTGTGTATGATTACTACTGATGGTGTTGAAGCTGTAAATTTAGCTCTTATACAGAAGGTTCTAGTTTGCTATTCTATAGTGCCTTTGATTTTAACTTAAGTTTATATATTCGTGGTCAGGTTATGCTAGGTAACGTTTACATTTGCAATTTATTTGTTCATCAACCTTCTAGGAGATTTAAAGCCTTGTGATTGCATTTCAAAATGTATTTTTACTTGAAAATACATTAAAATAATTTTTTTAATTTTTTTTAATAATAGTACAATGAAATAATTTGAAAACATTAATAAAAGATAAAAGAAAAAAAGTGTTTTTTGAAACAATAATAAATAGGCATTAAGAATGTTTTAATCGTTAGAGATTGCTTCTGAGATTTTTTGTTTTTGTTTTTGTATTTTTTTCAAGTCAATGATAAAATTAAATTTTAAAAAATAAAAAAATATCTTAGAAATCAATTTTTACCACATTTTAAATATTATGGTTTTAAATGAGGTGAAGATTATGTTTCATAGCCTTTTATTTTAAAGTGATTTTTTTAAAATTATTTATTATGATAAAAATATAAAAAAAGAATTAAAGTACAAATTAAAAGCATGAGTAGAGATTTGGTCATTTTAAGAGATTGATTATAAATAAAATATAACTCTTGTTAGTATATATTATGGTTTTATGAACAATTGGTTGCTGAGAAGTGAGAAGTGAAGCGACCAATCTTGTATTGGCAATGGCTTAAAAAGAAGTCGATGTACTTCCGGTTTGTGTGTGTGTGTGTTAAGTATAGTGTTGTATGATGTTTTTAAAATTTATTTTACTTGAAAATATAATAAAATAATTTTTTTCAGATTTTTTATATTAGCAAATCAAAGTTTTAAAAAATAATTAAAAAAAATCGATCTAATTATTTTTTAAAACAAACAAACATTGGAAACATGGGTAGAAAAGCACTACCAAGCACTTATCCTTTAATTTCTTTTTATTACCGATAAAACCGGTACGTGTGGGTTTTTCATGTACATAAATTTGTATTTTTTCAATTTGATCATCACTCTTTAATTCCCATCAATTTCATCCTAATTAAAAATCAATTAATTTTTTTTCTTAACAAATGACGAGGTTAAAAAAATACAGACCAAAATGAAAAAGACGTAAAAAATGAGTGGTATGTAATGCATTTAAAACAAAATATATTTTACTAAAACTTAATAAACCACACATTACAAAATTTTGATGCCTCATTTTTAAAAAAAAATTATTTTTGATACAAAAATTTATTTTTGTTATTTTTAGTTACTCATAAAAAGAAGAGAGAGGGGTCTCTAGATTTTGATAGAAAGAGAGAAACAAATTATGAACATAGATTTAGGCCACCAAAACGAACAAAAAAGAAATGTAATGAGAGGAGTTCATCTACCTTTAGACTTTGTAAAGAAATAAATCCGAGATCTTGAGTTGATTTTAGTTCTGTGTTCATTTGTTTTTTTGATACCTTTTGAGTTTTTGACACCATTACTATTTTTATCATGATTTATAGTGTTTGTTCTTGGGTATTTCAAGTCAAAAACAAGTTTTCAGCTATCATTGTGGCCAGAATCTGAACGAGATTAGGCGACGTGTTGTTTGCCTTTACGTTGTTTTGTGGTGGTTCTTATTTGTGGTGGTGGTGGTGGTGATTCGATCGGAATTGCTGGACAGAATAATAGCGTTTCTAATATTTCAGTTTTTTTGTTTTTGTTTTTTGTCACATGGATAACAATCCCAGCCTCATTCAACGGCTACCAGCCCCTCCCAGAACCCCTCTACACCAACTAGTCAAACGTGCTACTAAACCAAAGAGTCAAACCTGCAAGGTCTTCTTCAGAGTATATTTGATATTGTTTTTATTTTTATGGTTGAGATTTTAAAAAATAATTTCAAAAAGTGATTCAGCTGCATATATTTGAATAAAATTATGGTAGAGTTATAAAATACAAGAGGCCAAAAATGGTGTGCTGATTTTAGGAAACGCATGAAAAACATGTATTTGTTGCTTTTTACGGAACCGGGTTTGGTTAAATTTTTGAGATGGAGCCCACCACAATTTTTCAACTTGCAAACTACAACCCAACACCAAAATCATAGCTTTTTTTGAAACTCCATTCACATCTCATTCTCAAACACCTTCTAAACCAGGTCGCAAGCTAGATAAAAAGAAAGGGAGACGGAGCTACTTGAATGGGAAAAAGAAGAAGAAGAAGAGGTAGATGTAGAGAGCCAGCCACATTTTATAATGCATGCTTGTACGGGTCCGAAGCTAAGTGGATGTTGGTTTGGGGTCTCATAAGATTAGATTATGAGGCAAAGTTTTAATATATAACTTATATTATTTTTTAATATACTTTTTCAAACCTAATCTTATATTAAGTGAAGATTCGTTATATAATTTATATTATTTATAATAATTTTTGTGTTTGCAAGTTCATAGAATTCAAATTGAGGGGCAGCCCTCGAAAACCAGCGTACGTGAACCATGCTTGTAAATTGTGTGAGTCGATACTGTTGATCGGTTCCATATTTTAAAGTTTGGTCGCCGTCTTGCCAAGTCGAATTTGGCAGCTGAATCTGGACTCGACCTTCAGTAGATCAGTGCAACGACAGAAAAGAAAGGAATATATGGCTCCTCGAAAGCCATGAAATTGAAGCTTTTCAAGGTTAATTTTACTATGATTGGCCAGTCATGATTAGGGTCTGAGAGGTCTATTTGGTTATTTATTTAAGCATAATAATTTAATGAGTGGAATACCCTTGAAATCAAAATAAATTCCAAGTACACTACAGGGACCACCTTAAACAAAACCAGGGCTCTCTGTTGTTGATACAAATGAAACAACACAGTGTGCAACAGATGTTATGTACATATACTTATACGTAGATGAAGGCTAACTGTTGGGTAACCTGCTGAGAATAGAGTGCTCTGGTTTGTGCTCGCATTCGAAATCAAGATGAACAAATGCCCGCTCAACTTCCGGGAGCTTTTCAATCTTGTCCTGCAATGTCTCTCCAATAGCATGTGCTTCCTTTAGAGGCAGTTCTTCTGGAAGTTCAATGTCAACCTGTTTCAAGAGGGGAAGTAGAAGAGAAAATAATCTTATTAGCCCAGAGCTCAGAATAGCAGAGTGGAAGACTCATTGACGGTTGAGTTTTACTGGGCTAACTACTAGTGCAGACATGCGGTGCAGATTTATTTATTTTTATTTTCAAGTCCTTGTTGCGAGATAATTAGCTCAACAAGCACTAGTTAATCACAAACTAAGCAGGCATGCTTACCTCTACAAAATAAAGAACACCAAAGGTATAAGCGCGGACTGTGTCTACACGCTTGACTTGAGGGTGCCTTGTGACAAGATATGTCAATTTCTGCAAGACTTCGGGTGGAGCTGTCTGCCCAACAAGAGAAACTGCAACAAGAAGCCCATCTTAAAATGTTGGCAGATATAACCTTATCTGTGTATCACTTCATCTGCTCCTTCCAAAATAACCAGGATTGAAGAGTGATACCTGCATTTTCAATGACAGTTCCAGACCAATTTGTAATTGTGTAAACAGCAAGAAGAATGGCACCAGCAGGGTCAATCCACCAGTAGTATCTATCCCCAAGAACAGCGGCAACTAATCCTACCACATTTGTCACCACGTCAAAATAGTGATCCTGGACATAAGAATTGGTTTAAGTAACGAAAGTGATAATTACAGCCCAATAACAGAGAGCTAATTATTTAGAAAGTAGAGCCAAAAACCTTTGCGTAGGCACGAACTATACTGTTTCCTGAGCTTCTGCAGTAAATCCAAAGTGCCAGTTTCACTGCAGTAGCACCTAACATTATTACGTAAAGCCATAACAGTTCGTTTGAAGACAGCTTTTTATGGGTGTCATCCTCAATTAATTCTTCAGCAGCTTGGACCAATATCTGAAAACCTGTGAAGAAAGAGTGTTACTATTACACACCACACCGCACTCAAAGAGGCAAAATTGATGAAAACCATTTGTGTCCCTAAGGTGTTCGACTGTAAAACAGCTAGCTTACTCCATGACTATAAGAGTGAATCGTTACCAAAATTCTAATTCCACCAAGACTTAATGCCCATTAAGGAAAGTTAAACAAACAATTGATTTTGGATTTGTTATAGATGGAAGAAGAAAATTATCAATATAATCTATGGTCTAGATTTCCCTTTTCTACTAGGCATAATGTTGAAGAATGATGTTTTGAAATGCAGTTGATTCCAAGACACTGGAGAAGAAAAGGCAGAGCCGTGAAGAACAGAGCACCATCAGGATTTTATGTTTTCTTTTGTTTTAATTAGTATTCTTGTAATCCTTGATTTTCGTTTTTCTATAAATAAAAGCTTAGGGATGGCAGTAACCTAACAAGAAATTCTGCCCCTTGTTCTGTTTATTATTGCTTAATTACTTTGTCTTCAATTCTTAAGCAATTCTGAAAAATCACCCTGTTCTTACACTGATTTTCTATTTTTCACGTCAGAAACACAATTCCTGACAGTGATCTGAACAGTGTTTGTTTGTTTGTCATAAAACTTTCCAACACATAAACCATTGCTTTTACGATCATCAGACAAAAAAAATCAATGGAACACAAGAGTATGTTACGAGGCAGGACAAAGTTACCAAGAGTGGCCATGACAGCAGCAAAGATGATTATTCCCACTGGCTGCATCCTTAACTTTCCAATAGGGTACTTGTAGATATTTATGTTTTTCATCGATATGTGAGTGTACCAGAGTATCCCACCAGCCATGAGATCAAGCAAAGAATCTAATGTGGAGGCAGCAATTGCTATGGATGCTGTCGTTATTGTAGCATAAACCTGGACATTACACAAATCGCCAATCTCAGCGGCTTAGAAACTAAAACTTTAAATATAACTAACATTAGATCATGCAATTGAAGTATAAAAAGGAAATAAAAAGAAGTCTTCTTTCAAGTTCGATTTATCTCAAAAACAAGCATCGGTGAGTTCACCTTAAACACCAAAAGCAAAATGTTGGCATAATTAGAGATCCTCATAGCCTTTTCAGCTTGCACTTGTTCTTCATCGTCTTCTTCATCGATCGCATCAGTTGTCATCAAAGTATCAACTTCCTGGAAGGATCTTAACGTCTCAAATTGTTTTTCATAGTACTCCTTTTCATCTGCAAACGCCAAAAAAAAAAAAAAACTCAATCACTGCCAAACATGAACTATCTCTATTTGGTTTCCAATAAATTAAACAGCATTTTAAGAGCAAAAATCAAAACTTGATCAAAACTCCTCCTTGCCCCTAGTTTCTATTTAGTTTCCAAACAGGCAAACAAGTTCTCGACTTCTTACCTTTATTATGCATAAATACACACCTACTGATCAATAACCCCCATACTTTTCAGCTATCGTTTTTCTCAAGAGCCACCTCAACAGCAAAAAGACGGCAAATTCCATTCTTTTTTTTTTTTCACTTTCTCAGTAACCAAACAAATCTTAAGAAATAACACAAACGCAACAACCCTTTGACGTTTTAAGAATCTTATGTGTAAAAAACAACACATAAGAAACAAAATTTTCAAAGAAAGCAAGAAAAGGGGAGTGCAAGACTACGTACCTTTGGTAAGCCCTCTAGTTTTAGAGACATTAAAGTGAAAAGAAGACTCGACGTCAAGAACAGACCGAACCTTATCGGGCAAGCTAGATAAAAATCCAGCCCTTAGTGAGTTGTACGAGTTACGTCCACTCAGTCCACTACGGTCATCAACATTCAACAATGGTTCTTTGATACTCAAACAACCAGAATTCATATCCTCCATAATTGGGTCCATTTACTGACTCGGTTCTTGTGCCGCTCTCTTTCTTGCAAAAGAGAAGCTGGCTGTATCTATATGCAAGAAAGAGAGATTGGTTGGCATTAACCTGTTCTTATTTTCCGGGTTATTTTATTGATTAATAATTAATATATATATATATATATATATAATCCTTACTTTTTTTTTCTTGTCGGGATTGATGTGGTAACTGCCACGTGGAAGAATGAATTTTGATAAGTCAAAATTTTATGTTGGAATATTTTTTTTCGTAATTTGCTTTCATGACAGCACGTTAGAATGATCATTTATTAAAGTAATATGAAACCATGATTATTACAATTTCAAATCATCTATTCCAATTCCCCTGCAGACCTGATACCAGACGAATTTCAAATCATCTATAATCCATATGAATTTAATAATTTAGATCGAATAATAAAAACATGTTGCGCAGGTGCCACTTGTTTATTCAGACAAGAACCCGAACAATAAAGTAGAAAATATCTGCTGTCTTGTGCTGCCGATACAAAACAAAGCAGTGACTGTACTATGGGATGAATCAACTAATTGAGCTCATTCATTTCTTACACATTTAAAAAACACATTTCTCAGCTCACAACGTGGGATATCCTACTCGCAAGCAGCTCTATGATTGTTCGTATTGCCAAGAAGGATACGCCGTACAGAACAGAGCAGGGAGACATTCTTACAGGGACTCACGGAATATATGTAAATTCTGATTTTAAAACTCAAACTTAAAAAGCCTATAAAAAATATTTTTCAGGTCAATTTTTTGAGACGAGGACAGTTATTTTTAAAATCTATCACTTGTCAAAGAGGTTTTTGTCGTCCACTAGTTTTTAGTGGTTGATTTACAACCTTTTTTTTGTTTTTTTGTTTTTTTTTATTATTATTTTAAATTAGTTGTATACACACACATCACTTTTCTAAATTGTGTGGCCTTTTAATTAAATCTAAAGAATGAAAGCCCAGGGTTGGGTCTTCCCTTACCTTTTTGTTGTATATATATTAAACAAAGCTCATCTTGAATTATTGAAGATAATAACGTGCTCCATGTTCTCCTATTTAGGAAAGAGTGGATGGCTCAGCTAAAGAGGAAAGATTGGTGACCTGCACAGACAAGGACACTTAAGTTCAATTAGAACTAAAACTGTAATTTATGTATAAATACCTACAACATTACTGTAATAAATGTGAATCGAGAAACAGTTTTTTTCTCTCTTAAATTCTTCATGGTATCAGAGCACTAATCAACTCTGCTCCCTGCGTTTCTTTTCTTGTTGATTTTTTTTTTATTGTCATGGCTGAGTTGATTCCTGCAACTCATGACAACTCTGAGGGGACCAAGGAGAAGACTATCTCCGTGTCCACCAGCTCAGATATAGATTTTAACACGGAGCACATGATTATCTTCAATATCAATATTCTCGAGTGGTAGAAAACCTGGTAGGTTTTCGTGAAGCTCGTCGAAAGTTAGGGGCACTGAACTTTCGGGCCACTTGGTGAGGATAGCGAACGCTGGGTTCGGGATGGATGCCGAAGATAAGCGGGCCTCCTCCTCTTTTGTATCTTCTCATGGAATCTTCAGAAGTCGATCTTACACTGCATTGTGACCATGCCATGCCATGCCATGCCAAGGATCATAAATCTTAGACCAAGCCAAACCTAGACTGGTGGGTGGATTGAGCGAGGTGGATTTAATTATTAACCCACAAAAGGAAACTTCAAAACTATTTTATAATAAAAACAATAATGTCAAACAATGAAATCAGAAACTCGATCTCTTCTTGGGGGGAATGCGAACAGACCCTTTTAGAATTAAAGCTCCTTTCCACGTTAAGTTGGATGATTCGTTCATAAAATAAGTCCGTGATCGGAATCATTTTGTTCCCACAGAAGATAAGAGAAGAGAGTCATTGGCTTGGGCTCTCTCTCTCTCTCTCAACAGGAAGCTCCATGGACTTTCAGCTAGCTATACGATAAAAAGCAGTGTTGCTTTCATATTCAGCTTCAAATCCCACCTCACAGATTCTTATTGGAGCCCCATACCAAACCTACCAGCACTGGCAGCAGCAACTTCCACAAGCAGCAGCTCCTTGGAAAATGAAATTCTTGCCTGACCTGGAAGATCACCTTCCACCCTAACAATCCCCAACGGCGCCGTACCAGGCTCAGGAACCTCCATAATAAAAATTAAATTTGAAGATAATAAGGTTTAGTTCTACGATTTTAAAGAGATTAGTTCTTTTTTTAGCTATAGAGTTTTAATTAGTTTTGATTACTATTTTTAATAGGATTTATCATAAATTCTATGTTTATCCAATAACCTCTCATAGTCTATTGAGATTTCTAGTTTATTTTAATTTCTAGTTCTTTTAAGCCAATAAATACGAAAGTTTCAATTGAATAAATTGATTGAATGAATGAATGTGATTCATTTCAATATTTATGATTTTCTGGAATGAATGAATGTGATTCATTCCAATATTTATGATTTACGGGTTTTTTAGGATTTCTTGTTTTTCTATATTTTTAATCTCAACAGTAATTGTTCTAAACAATTATTGTACAGATTCAAGATTTTCAACCATTAATATCAGAGCAGTTTTCTTATGGTACCGTGGGATTTCGTTGAGTGATAAACAAAAGAGAGTTTGGGAGCTAAACACGGAGTGATTGATTGCAAACAAAAGAAGTTTTTTTTTTATCAAAACATGTCTACCTTAAGCAACACTATTGTTTTCATTCTAGTATTTAATGGAGAACACTATCATATATGGGTTGTAAAGATGTGATTTTATCCAAGATCTCAAGGGTTGTGGAATATGGTCACAACCAATGTTGATCCATCACCATTGTCAGCCAATTCAACATTTGATCAAATAAGAGCACATGAGGAAGAAAAACTAAAGACGGACAAAGCTATCACTTACCTCGATTCAGCAATTACAGATCATATTTTCACAAAGATTATGGATCTAGAGACATCAAAGCATGCATGAGAGAAGCTTCAAGAACAATTTTAGGGAAGCAATTGAGTCAAAACAGTTCGAATCTTTGCATTGAAAAGAGAGTTTGTGCTAATAAAATGAAAGATGTTTAATTTGTCAAGGATTATTCTGGCAGATTGATGGATGTTATGAATCAAATGAGGCTGCTTGGAAATGTGATCGAAGATCAAAATGTGGTAGAGAAAATGATGGTTTCTTTGCCACAAAAATTTGAAGCTCAAACTCATATTTATATTGTTGATCGTGCGAAATGGTACACGAAGACAGAAGGAGCAAAATTTGAAGTTTATGCTAATTTTGATTTGGGACAAAACAAAGTTGATGAAAATCCAGTTTGGCATGATGTGAAGACCAAGGCACTTCCTTTAGCAAGACTGGAGTTCCTAATTTGAAGTTTATGCTAATTTTGATTTGGGACAAAACAAAGTTGATGAAAATCCAGTTTGGCATGATGTGAAGACCAAGACACTTCCTCTAGCAAGACTGGAGTTCCTAAAGATGAAGTTGGGCTTATCTAAAGCAAATCTCAAGGAAAAGTGTTAGATTCTAATGAGATTAGCTTTGATGATAAGAAGATAATAAGTTTTTGTTGTAGGATTCTAAAGATATTAGTTTGTTTTTTAGCTATAGAATTTTAATTAGTTTTGATTACTATTTTTAATAGGATTTATCATAAATCATATCTTTATCCAATAACTTCTCCTAGTCTCTTGCGAGTTCTAGTTTATTTCAATTTCTAGTTCTTGTAAGCTTATAAATAGACAAGTTTCAATTGAATAAATTGAATGAATGTGATTCATTCCAATATTTATAATTTACAGGTTATTTATGATTTCTTGTTTTTACATATTTTTAATCTCAATAGTAATTATTATAAATAATTACTGTATATATTCAAGATTTCCAACGTGATATTCCCTGCATTCTGCGCATTACAAGCATAATACTTATGGACATGTTGCATAGCACGACGTGTTTACGTAGCAGGAGATGATAAGGTTACTCAAGACAAAAAACATAAAAAACCTAACCTTAAGACAAAGAACACTAAAAAAACTGATATTTTTTTAGGAAAAAAAAGATATTTTTTAGTTTTTATTACGATGGTTTTTTAGTTTTTTTCTTCTTCTAATTAATGAGAGTATTTTTCACAGTTCATTTTTCATTTAGTATGATTTTTGTTTTAGGTTTTTTCTATATAAGAGATTGTAATATTTTTTGGTATAAATAAATAAAAATAAAATATTTTAACTGTCTCCCCATTGTAGTGACAAAGTAAGAAACCCCTTTTCTCACATCTGCATAGTATAGCCTTCCCCAAACAACAATGCCCCATGATAGAAAAAACTAACATAAAATCAATCTGAAAAGGTAGCTTATGCTACTTATTTACAGTGCACATAAAATTTCCTATCTTCCATTTATTTTCCAAGTAGATTAAGTTTCTAAGTTATAACTCTCACTGTTCTTTCCATATCCGTCCAGAAACTTTCAGTTTCAACTCCTGCCGTTCCCCTCCGGAAAAGAACAGTGCCAGGTTTCTATGAATGATCAGTCCATCTTGGCTGTCTCGAACTTTCTGATGGCTATCGTGGATACTTCTCGGAACTCCTTGCCATGTAAGCTTTCTACCATTTCCACCAACTTCAAGACTGTAACTATATTCTCTTGCCTCATCTTCTGTGCCCATGAATCTCAGGAAGGCCATGTAAACAGGTGACGTTCCGAGAAGAAATGTCTCAAAGTGCAAGCAAAACTGTCTGCCGAAACAGTTAAAAACCTGTTGGGGAAAGAGAACATTAGGATTTACAGATCAATTTGCAGTCCAAACAAAGCGGACGACGAAGAAGATGTTTAGAGTCTGTTGATCTACCAAATGGTTTTACCTGATCATGCTGGGAGATGGAAAATGGCAGACAGTGCCACTCAATAGCTTTGCACATGATTTTATGGTTTAAATGCAAAAAAAACAAAAAACAGTTGCTTGGAAATTCATGGAGAAACAAATGATGAAGCGGGAAGGAGTTGTTGCAATCCTAGAAAGTTTTCGGGAGTTGTAGCTTTTCAGCTGTGTGTAATCGCTAGTAAATTCAACAGATTAATCACATACGAGAAAACTTACAGTTAACATCCATGTGGCGTTGTCAATTTCTCGGGGATCAGACTTGACATATCTGTGATTGAAGGTGCATCCATCATGCATGTCAACCTTGTGCTCGCTTCTAAGATGCTTGACAAGGAGCGGGATGTCACCGGTGACTGGACATTCAGCTCCGGCATAAGGGCAGTTGTATGGGCGATATTTGCAGTTCTTCTCATGTCTTGGCTTGCTGTAGTAGGGAAATATGTCACAACATCCCATACTCTGGTATTTGCAGGGGAGTTCTATTGACTCGCCAATTTTCTCCAGAGCCAAACACCTTATATTTCCTAGCTCTCCTCGGCAAATTGGGCAGGAGTTCTTTACTCTAGCCCTGCAGCTTGAACATAGAGCGTGGCCATTCGGACACTGACATACAAGGAAATTAATGAATCTGTCATCAAAACATTATTAAATTGGAAAGTTTCTGGTGTTATTACGAGTGCAATGCTGATGATCAAATGGCATAATATTTTGACAGGAGCATACCTGGAAAATTGGAGGATACATTATGGTGAAGCAAATAGGACAATCCAGAAGGTCTTGCATGTTACTAGTTGATTGTTTTCCGGGATTCCCAGGGGAAGGTGTCGCAGCTTTTCTAAGAGGGGAGCCTCTTAACTCAGCATTAGAAGTCGCCGGATGGCCCGTATCATATTTCAAGCACGCCATGCGTGGCTCGATCTCTTCCTTGTTCATGATGCCTCCTGGGGCCATTGTTCTAGTCCCCTCAATCGTCAATGCTGGCAAAACTATCTCCCCTCAATTGTCTATCCTGAAAAACATAATTAACCCAAAATCAACTTTCTGCAAGTTACTTTTTCCAGGAATTCTGTGCTAATTAATCCGCCTCCTCAAGAGATTAGACAGCAGCTTTGATTTGCACCAAGGACTGAAAATCAAGAAAAACAGAAAGAAAAAAAAAAGGCCTTAAAACACAGCATCGTGTTTCTTCTTGTATGAACACAAAGCTATGAATAGGGTTCAGGTACAGAATTGTTAAATTACTCCTGCTACTTGCACACCAATCTCAGTTTCACTTTAAATGATAAAGTTGTTTGATGACAGCTTAAAACAAAAGAACAGCTGCACTACCATTGTAGCATTCAAACTACTCAATCTCAAAATGGAAGGGAGAAATGGCAGGGTTACCAGCAAATCTAACATTCGAAAATGGAGTTAACTCTACATTTTAAAGCAAATTCCAGGAGAGAGAAGACTACCCAGATGAAAACTAGGAATGCATTGCCTTGCCATCTCAAAATCCAAACAAGCAATTCAGCACTCAATCTGAGCCAAAAACAAGTTGGTGCATCCAACCAAAATATACATTATCAATCATAAACCTGAATAAACCAGGCAATCAATACATACATACATATATATATGTATTGAAAGAAACCTGAGAAAGCAGCAGTAATGAGGAAAATAACAGTGAAAAAGTAGCAGATGGAGCAAAATCTAACCAAGAACTGCAGCACCCTGATGAGAATTTGAGCCTATAAACTCGTTAAGCGATCAACAAAGACCTGGAAAAAGAGAACAAGCAGTGCAAACTGGCCGAAAATTGGTGGCAGCTCTGACAAGACACCTAGTCCAAAATCTTGAATATTCAATCCACTTTAAGCTTCCAATAATTGCAGAACATTTGACACCAAGAAAGAAATTAAAAAAAAGAAAGACATGTAACAACGAAACTAGTGACGTGTCACAGTAAGCGGGATTATAGGTCCCGGAAATTGCGTGTCTTAAAAAATCCTTAGAAGCTATCTACGATGTACACAAGAGTCCAACATTCATATTTATGTGTTCGCCTAGGTCAGGCTACATCGAAAAAATAAATGTTTTCAATTAATAAAATACTCTGAGAACATCGTACTCGTAATTTAAAAGAAATATTCAAATTAAAAGGATTATGAACTTTTAATGAATGAAACGATCTCATGTGAAATACTTTGGAAGATGCATTGAATGATTTTCTTAATGAATATAATAAAGTTGAGTGAAAACAATATAAAATAAATCGTATATTAAAGAAAATATTATAATATATTGTAAGAAAAGAAGACGCTATAAAGGATATAAATTTCATTCATTCACTCCTATAGGTACATGTATGTAGTGGTAGAAGCGAGGAGGGAAATAACTAATAACTACCCCTCGGGGACTTATTTTTCTGTTGTCTTTTACTAATTTATTAATTAATGGGGTCTGTCTGGTCTTTAAATGGTGACAGATTGTGCTGGACAATTTTCTCTGAGGCTTTTGAATTTCCCAATGTGAAGGTGACATTTCCTTCACGCCATCTCTGTTTTTTTTTTAATTATTATTATTGATTTCGTGTGGGATCTCAGACCGTTAAATGTTTGAAAAGAAGGGGGCGGTGGTAATTATGAACGGTGGGATTTACGGGGCTATTTAATGGCTTGAATGGTTGATTGCTAGTTTCATTTCAACTTGGCGTGTGATAGATTTACTGCATGTCGTGTCTTTTCTTGTTTTCAGCTACAAAGTCAAAAGTCTACGTGGGCCACGCTCGGGCCCGTTGATCAAGTTCAATTGACCACGGTCACCATCAGCCCCAGAAAGATGCATTTTTTTAAAACAAAAATATAATTAAATTAAACTTAAATAACACTATCGAAAAACTAGTTAATTAGTTTTTCTTAACAAAAATATTTAAATTCATAAAATTAATTTGTAATCTACTCGTTCATATGCGTTGAGAAATTACTTGTTTAAGGTTGGTCCAACTTCGTCAAACCTCATCTAATTTCAAGTTTTTCTTTTCTTTTTATTTTTGTTCGTAATGATTTAATTTTTAGATTAGTATAGGTTAACTTATAAGTTGAGCTCCCTCCTCTTCTATCCTCCATTTCTCTCTCTTTCACTATCAGGATCCAAGTTATATTGTCTCACCTAGTTTTATTCTTCATTAATAATTCATGAATTGTTTTTTTTTCTTATACTTTTTCTAGATATTTTAAATATATTTTTGAAGTTGCATATTCTCTGATTTTAAAAGAGAAAATCAAAATAGTACATAGATTCATAAGGTGGTCAATTCATAAGTTCTCTATATAAGCAGCTAGCTTCGTTGAGCATCATTGGCATAAGTACATGGATTGATTACACTTGTCACTCACAAGACTACAATGGATATTCTGTAACTTGAGAAAAGGAGGTGGAGGGGGCATCATTAGCTGAGCTCTTGATCAAGGTGGCCAAGTGTACACGTTTTGGTGTCTCTAATACTTGCAAAGTTATCTAATGTCTTCTCCAAGAACAAGACAAGATCATTCAGCTAGCTCCACACCAGCTCGTTCTCTCAGCATTCGCAGTTTCTTGGATGCCACCAGGCAGGCAGCGGTGAGCCATCACCATTATAAATGCCATAAAACCAGGCAGCGGTGAGCCATCGCCATTATAAATAGGTTCAAAATCATCCACCCACAAGATTCTATCTTTGATGATTATGGATCTTAACTTAGTCCTTAGCTACAAGTAGCACTGTAATTTATTTCTGTTTCTTCTCGAAAATTTCTCTGTTATTAGCTATGGTATGATGATGGAATACTTTTTTTTTGTTATTAATGGATTAACATGTTGTCCGTATATAATAATAGAGATTAATTAACTTGTCCCTGGCTTGTAAATAAATGTATAATTTCAGAAATTTACAGGACCTATGAACTAATGATTTCTGCTTTGTCCCTTTTGGCTGTCAGCTAAATTACCTGCAGCTGCATAAGAAGTTTGTATTGACCGGACCACCCTCTTTGACCACCCATGGATGCTCAGCTACATCATCCAAGGTAATTCTTTGCATTGGATCTGCATACAAAAAGATAGAGAAGAGAAAAAAAATTGGAAAGTTTTTATACTTTCAGACTTGTAGAAACTCCTGCAAATTCATTCAAAATAAACAGCAGGAAAGATTCTGTTGCTTAAGAGAATTTAGGTAGTTAAAACATAGGGACTGGGAGTGATTGTCCTTATGAGCTTGCCTGCGTTACCTTTGCAGAGAAGGCCTTGCAGAAGATCTTTGAGCTCGGAATCTAATTCTTCTGGAAGTGGTAGAGGACTATTAACAATCTGTCAAAAGTTAGCTAATATTTCAGTAGACATAAGAGATAAAAAAACACATGAGAAAAAAAAAGGTGAGGAGATTACCTTGTCAAAAGTATCAGGTACACTATCAGCAAGAAAAGGGCAGAAACCGAACACAATAGAGTATAAGGTAACCCCCACAGCCCATATATCAGCAGCTTTTCCATGGTAAACTGTATCTGGTTTAATCCAAGAATCCTTGTTTCTCAGCAATGTGATTGATTCTCAGTATTGAATTACCGTCTTTTCATTGGAAAAAAAGAAAAACTTATTTTGTTTCACCTCACACCCATTTTTATAGTTATACATCCCAAATTCTCTACACCATCTAGCTTCTGAATTCCAAAACCCTACACTACTGAGAATCTGAAGTATGTGAACATGTTGTTTTCGATCTGATATTCATATGCATTCAAGACGTGAAGATAGGCGATGATCATAACTTGTAACTTATTATGCAGACACATGAGCCCTTGGGGCTAGTGGAGATAATGAACATACCTGAACAACACTCTGGTGCAGTGAAAGCTGGAGTCCCAGGACATCTCCATAGCTCATCATTGTCATCCTGCAGATTATAAATCCTAAATAAGAGTAGTTTGTTGGTAGGTCTGCACAAAAAGCTTAAAAAATGAATAGCAGAGACCACACGGAATGTGGTAGCTGTAGCTCTTTCTTGGCAGGTCTGCAGATTAGTGCTGTCGTTGTCTAACACACATCAGATATAGTTTCACCAAAGAAATTTTGTAGTTTAATACTTGGTGGTAGTGGAGTTCTTGAACTGTAAGAATAATGATTTTAAGAAAAATACAACAACAAGAAGAAGGAAGAATCAAGAAAAGATTAGCAGATGAATCATCATGAATAGCTTACCTCAAAGGCACGACCAAAGCTGAAATCAACTATTTTCACCCTTCCACTTGTAGTGACCAAAAGGTTTTCTGGCTTAATATCACCATGCACAATATTCTGTTACCGATAAAGGAGAAAAAATCAGCTTTTTCCTAGAAAGGGACATGTCTGAGAGACAGAGGGAGCATCTCTGAAAGATGTGTTCTATAGTAAGTAACTTACATGCTGATGCAAGTAAATGAGACCAGCAATTACATCCTTGAAAAATCTTCTTGCAGTTGTTTCATCAATCCGTTTTTTCGTCTTCAAAATTTTGCTCATAGTACTGCCTTCCACATACTCAAGAACTGGATAATAGCAACAACATGACAAAAGAGAGATAGAAGTGGATCAATACAAAACTCCTTTTGACATTCTTGGCACAAATGCTTCAAAACATATGGAAGAGGCTATCAGTACCCATATACAGATAATCTGATTTTTGATCATCAATCACCTCAACTAGGTTGATTATGTTTGGATGTTCCAAAGTTTTCAATATGGATACCTGAAAAAAAAATCATCAACTTTCCTAATACAGAGTGGCCATGGCACGATCCAGAATATGGAGTAATTGGTGATAAAAAGATCCAGTTTCAGAAGCCTACTAAATTATGAACTCATATTCAGAATGCATTAACTGGCCAGCAATTACATGCAGATTGGGCCAGCTGTATAAGATTGAATACGGGGATCAGCTGTTCTTGTATGTAACCGAGTGAGCAGCTCTGGCCACAATCAGAACTTGTCAAAAACTCGCAGTGCCAAGAATGAAAATGCTCATCAAATAAACTACATGCATCTGGAGGAAATTTTTACGTAACAAATCCAGAATGCGTTCTTCAGAAGATAGAGGAACAGCTAAGTGAAGGTTGTGTAAGTACCAATGCAAGGACAAGAGGCAGGTCGAAAAAGGACTGCATTTGGGCAGCAGAATTGAAAACAAACAAAATCACATCAAATAAGGGGCTTGAACAACTGGAAATACTTTCTTGCAGCCAATTGTTCGAGCCAGTTACCAACAAAAAAGCCACTAAGAGAAGCAAGAATTATGATTGCTACATGGTAGAGGCGCAGGCAGGGCTTAAGTTTGATGCCATTGTGGCAAACTTCAGATCACTATGACCATAATGCTATACAAATCACATAGAATGTTCCTTGTCCAGGCAGTGTTTTCAGAAAGAAAAAGTATAGAACAAGGGTCATTTGGTCAGTTTGATATGAACTTTGAAGATATGGTCTGAATAATACATAACTGAATTATAACGAGCCAAGATCTTAGGCCACTTCAAGATAGTAACTACTAAGATGTGGAATCAAAGTATATGAAAGTCTAAACAATCTTATAAAAAAACTGAAAGGATATTGCTTGAAAAAATAAAACGAAACAACATAACAGCATGATCAAAATAGAAAGTAGGCCTTGAGTTTGAGAATAGATGAAAACAAAGAAAAGCATCAATGAAACACAGGTTTTTACTTCTCTGAGAACATCAGTCATGGCTGTTTCTGATCCTGTGATGCGAAATTTGTGCAAACGAGACTTGCAAATAACCTACAATAACAATAGAATCAATGTCAATGTTTTGGTAACTCAAAGCTGTTAAGGAACCATCTCACCTAAAAGCTTAAGCTTATAAGTGAGGTCCCATAATATGATTTATATTATTCTCTAACACACCCCCTCAAGTGAAAGCCCTTTGGGCTTGAAACTTGCACAGACCCACATCATCTTGTGCTTGGTTTTTTTTTTATTAAATAGAATGGGGGTAATGAGATTCGAACTCATGACCGCTGGGTCAACAAGGCTCTGATACCATGTTAAGGAACCATTTGACCTAAAAGTTTAAGCTTATAAGTGAGGTCCCATAATATGATTTATATTATTCTCTAACAAAAACAACGAATTGAATCACCATAGTGCAGGATCAATGGAACCTCGCTGTATCAATGAGCAAGTCCAATAACCATTTCACCCCCACCCTTGATACCATCGTGATTTACAGAAAATCCATCAAGATATTGCCATATATCTATGAATTTCATGTATTCAGCAAGGGAATTGCTTTCAATACGCAAATCTTGTTATATATCGTAAAACTTCCTAGTTAGTTGTTCTTAGGAAAGAAATCCTGTACTAGCAGAAAGTGAATCCATAGCAATGAACAAGAGAAGATGAGTGCTTCACCGACACTGCTCAGAGGCTGGTTTATTTTTCAACCATACTTATGCTTGAAAAAAGGGGTAATTCTGGACAATTCTGACAATTAATCCTTAACTATAATGAGATGTATTTACCTTAATAGCATAAGGGGTTCCACTGTTACTGTTTCGATAGAGTACCTGCACCAACTTTGTTATTACCTCAAGTAAAATAGAATGCAAGTAGTAGAAAGTGAAGAATCTGTATGTTGTAAAAGTGCTTACCACTTTACCATAGCTTCCATGGCTGATCTTCCTTTCTTTTACATACTCATTGATCTTCTTTCTTCCATTTGAGTGCTATCCTCACCACACAAATTTCAGCAAACCATGTTTGGTAATTTCCAAACAGAAGAACAAATGAAATCGGTCAGTAATCGTGCCGAATCGGTGCTTTCTACACAATTACTAAAGGCGATAACTCGTAATTGTTTCATTTTTGTAAGTTTTTACCTTGGTATGCCTAACAAATGTGGTAACTGTAACAGGAATCTTCTTACAATTTTGAGCCTTCCTCGGTGAGTATGGAATTGGTTGTTGTCCATTCTTGTCAACAGGGAAATCCCCACATGAAAAGTTGTGGTAGAAAATGTTCTCTGCGTCATCTTGTGGACAGCCAATGTTGCTCGCACACTCTTGAGAGAACTGATTGGATGTGCAGGTCATAGGTAAAATGGGCCTCTTCGGATTCCTTTGATTTGTCATCGAATTGCAGCAGCCTGGATATTCTTTAAACTTGGATTTTAGCAAGGTTGATATGAAGCAGAACAATCCCTTTACAAATGCTTGCTCGCTTCAAAGATTCATACTCTTGCCATGAAAGCTAGAATTCCCACAACAAGATAAGAACCCTCATGTAGCAAAGTAACATGTAGAGAGCAAAAGATCAGCTAACCCAACACTTTATCTTTGGCTTACTGTTGAAGTTGACTTGACTGGTAGCTCAGCAAAAGCTATCCAGGTTAACTGAACTCAACTGTACTTGTATATTTAAACATCATTTTTTTTCCCAAAAAAAGCACAACTAGGAAAAAAAAATCTCAAGATACACAACCAAAAAAAAAAAGGATAACTATTTTTAGGAGTGATGCAATTGACTTGGTTTAGCATAATCTAAAAATAAAATTCCGTAACCAAGAAAAAAAATAAAGATTATTTTTTTGGATTTAATAAAATTCTACTCTTAAAAAAATATATTTTATGTATTCATATAAATAAATAAATAAATCTATGATTGTCTTAAATGAATATATATTCTGATTGTTTTCATTATTTCCAATGACAAAACCAATAAAATTATTATTTTTTTATATATAAAAAATCATTAACAAAATTAGTTTGTGTACCTCTTACAAAATATATTTTATAAACTCAGGTGAGTAAATAATTTTTTTTATTGTCTCAGGTTTTTACAAGCAATACATGTTTTGATTAATTTTATTATTTTCGACAACAAAACCAATAAAAATATTATTTTTTGTATAAAAACAAAAATCATTAACAATGATAGTTTGTGGTTTTTCCCCTGACATGTTTTTATTCTGAAAAAAAAATATCTTCAATTATTAGTGTTTTATCATATATCACATGATGGATGTCTACTTCATCAAACTGGTCCTAGATACCATGTTACTTGTCCCTTGCTTCACGAAACGCAAGTCCTTGTCACTATTAAAATATTCAGACATCGGTATTATTTTCTTTGAATAAAAAATAAATTCAATTTATAATTTTAACTATTTAAATAAATTACTTTTATTTAAATCATACTAGAACAAAAAAGAAAAGAAAATAAACGATAACAAATGAGAGAACACACACACTTGTACAAGACCGAGTCTAAATTTTAATTTAATCAAAGTTTGAACCCTAACTTACACCAAATCAAATTTTAATTTTCTCTTATGTTTTCTTTATTAATGGTCAAATATCTGATCATGCCCGTTCATTCTGCTTCCTATATATATGTAGTAAGCTGATTATGTGATAAATATGATTTATATGTAATTTATTTTTTCTGTACAAAAACCTTTAAATACAATAATATCTGACTATTGTTTACTTTTGAACTTAGCTGAAAATCAATAAATAGTATTGGAATAGGTAATGATCCGTCAAGCGAATGTGACAGATGGGGATGTAGCTCAGATGGTAGAGCGCTCGCTTAGCATGCGAGAGGTACGGGGATCGATACCCCGCATCTCCACTTTTCCCCCCACCCCTTAAATTTCCTTAATTGTTTTCCAATCCTGATTAATTAATAATTAAAAACCACTAAATTCACATTGTTCTAAACTCACAGCACATTCCCTCACAGCTCCAATTAGCTAGCGCCTCATCCATTTCACTTTCCTGTTCACAACCTTTAACCAAGCTGTGATTCTATCATCTCTCTCTCTAGACAATCCTCTTCCTCAGGCACAGCCTTAGCCAGATGAGAGGAATACAGGACACGTAAATCAAGCTGCCTTGATTAAAACACTCCCTCTTTATTTTATTCATTCCAGTAATTCAGTAGACCCTATAATCAAGAAACATCCACACTTTAGTACCTCTACTTTTAATTTTCTCAATGACCCTTAATTTACAAATCAATTCAGCATGGTCCCTCGCTTCTAGGTGTGCGTTCGAAGGCGTGTATCATGTTGTAGATAATTTGTTTGATGAGTTATATTAAATAAGATATATAAATATATTTAAAAACACGTTATAAATATTGATGATGCAAGAAATTTTTGAAAAATTATTTTTTGTTAGTTATTTTTATTTAGTTTAGATTGTTAGTTGGATTTTAAAGTCTAAAATTAGTATAAGTAGAGTTATTTAGCTTATTTCTCACCAAGCTTTTTTTATGTAAACTAAAAAGAAGGTTAAATTATTATAAGTAATTACAGAGTTCATATAAAAATTATAATTAATATTTATATTTTCCCTTGTCAAAATATATAATATAAAATGAACATCTAAAAGAAAATGATTGAATAAATCGCACATTATTTATATTTTCATAGTTGCATAGCAATATGACCCGAAGTGAAACTTTACAAGACCTTAAGGGACTAGAATTTATCATTGGTGAAAATGATTTGTCACCACTGGTTCTCTAAATAACACTATGCAAATATATCAGTGTAAGCTATTGACCGCAGGTGCAAACTTCAAAGATTTGGAATTTCTGGCATCAGATCTACAAAAGTGATTCAAGCAGCAATGAGTACATCAAAAACAGTGAGGAAGTTAGAGGTGTTGTCACCAGTACCTGCAGACATAGACATTGCTAACTCAGTTGAACCTTTTCACATATCAGAGATTGCTAAAGACCTGAATCTTAGTCCTAAATATTATGATCTTTATGGAAAATACAAGGCAAAGGTGATTTCTTTCTCCTTTTTTGTTATGGGATTTGTATAATTATTTTCATACCCCTATTCATTTTATTATCCAGTGAATGTTTTCTTGCTGTCTTGTGGTAGTTTTTGCTGAATATTTTGACGGGTTTAGATTTTTTCCTTGAAAGATTCAATCTATATTTTGAAGTTTATTAGATTTTCATTTTTTTTTCCATAGAAGAAGCCAAGGAAATTGATTTGCTGGGTTGCTTTATAGGTACTGTTATCTGTGCTTGATGAGCTTGAAGGATCAGGAGATGGGTACTATGTGGTGGTTGGAGGGATTACTCCTACACCACTTGGAGAAGGAAAGTCTACTACTACTGTTGGCCTCTGTCAAGCTTTGGGTGCATTTCTTGATAAAAAGGTAGCATTTTGTTTTGTTCCATTTCTTGTTTTTTACAATATTCATTCCATTTTTTCTTACTGTCCATGTTCTGTGCTGTTAAAGTTGTTGAGTTTTATCATGGCGATAAAAAAATTGAACTTGTAATCCATTATTTTCAAGCTATCAGTATGGGTTATAAAATTTTGTTAAATAATGTAGTAGAAAACTCATACTGAGTTTTGTACTGGCTGATTACAAGGAAAATGCCAAATAGTATATGCGAAACAGATATAAGTGAGGAGATAAAAATCCAGCTCTAAAAGTGTTCTGTTTTAAATGGAAAAGGAGGCAATTACCTAGTTATGGTTCCATCAGACGATATTCCAGAAGGATGACTGCGGAGATAGTCACTTTGTTGAAAGAATGAATTGTGCTCCCAGTATTCAGAAGGATTGTCAGAAAGCCACACGTTCTTGTTTAAATACTCAACATATGCTGACTTGAATTGTTTTCAATGATGAACTTGAACCACAAATTACAATAATGTCAAATTGAAAACTTCCTGCATTCTGTTATTCAAAGTTCCAATAAGTTACATCCAAACACCTTCACATGTATCAATTTACTGGTAATTGGTATATGTACACCTATGTTAAACAGCTGCATTTATGTAAAGCTATGTTAGAAATTTGGTATGTTTTCCTCGCACTCCTTTGCAATGAAAAGAGCAGTAAAGTTTGCTCAGGTTTTCAAGTTTCTCAAGAAGATACCTCCAAAATTTTCAACCTTAAAAGCCACCACAATTCCGCTATTTCTTTTTAGTCAACAACTCAGTAAACTGATCTCCAGTTAAATGTCTGCAGTGCCGAAGTCAAAAATTTTATTTCTTGTTTTCTTTTGTGCACGACGATGTTTAGGAAACTAGATATTAATTTTTCTTTGTAGTAGGAAGTGGTGTTTCTTCATTGTTTTCTTTTAATCTTTGGTTTAAATGATTGATGGATACAGAATTCCAAATGTGTCTTTGTTGTTATGATAGGAATTCTTTCTGTTTCTGAGCTTAGGTTGTTACCTGCCTTCGTCAACCATCACAAGGACCGACTTTTGGAATAAAAGGAGGTGCAGCAGGTGGTGGTTATAGTCAAGTAATTCCAATGGATGAATTCAATCTTCATCTAACAGGAGATATTCATGCAATAACAGCTGCCAATAATCTCCTAGCAGCTGCTATTGATACCCGGATTTTCCATGAGTCTACCCAGTCAGACAAGGCTCTATTAAACCGCTTATGCCCATCAAACAAAGAAGGAAAAAGAAACTTTAATGACATAATGTTTCGGCGTCTGAAGAAGCTTGGTATCTCCAAGACCAAGCCTGAGGAACTCACACCACAAGAAGTAAAGAAGTTTGCTAGGCTTGATATCGACCCAACTTCCATTACATGGAGGAGAGTAATGGATGTCAATGATAGGTTCTTGAGAAAGATTTCTATCGGCCAAGGTCCTGAAGAAAAAGGGATGGTGAGAGAAACAGGATTTGATATCTCTGTCGCTAGTGAGATAATGGCAGTTTTGGCCCTCACAACATCTCTAGCTGATATGAGAGAGAGGCTTGGTAAAATGGTGATTGGAAATAGCAAGGCTGGTGACCCTGTAACAGCTGATGATCTTGGTGTTGGAGGTGCCTTGACTGTATTGATGAAGGATGCTATCAACCCTACTTTAATGCAGACTCTTGAAGGAACTCCTGTTCTTGTTCACGCTGGTCCCTTTGCGAACATTGCTCATGGAAATTCTTCCATTGTGGCTGATAAGATTGCACTGAAGCTGGCCGGACCAGGTGGGTTTGTGGTCACAGAAGCAGGCTTTGGTTCTGATATTGGAACTGAAAAGTTCATGAACATAAAGTGTCGATACAGCAGTTTAACTCCTCAGTGTGCTGTTATAGTTGCAACAATTAGGGCCCTGAAAATGCATGGTGGTGGGCCGGAAGTGACTGCCGGGAAGCCTCTTGACCGTGCCTACACAACTGAGAATGTGTCTTTGGTTGAAGCTGGTTGTGTGAATTTAGCTAGGCATATTTCTAATACAAAGGCCTATGGTGTAAATGTTGTTGTCGCTTTAAACATGTTTGCAACTGATTCAGAAGCAGAACTTAATGCTGTCAGAAATGCAGCTTTGGCTGCTGGGGCATACGATGCTGTTGTCTGTACACACCATGCTCATGGTGGGAAAGGAGCAGTAAGTTACTTCTTCCTGTTTGTCCATCCCTAAATTGAACTAGCATTGCTCTTTTTTCTGTGAAACCAAGGAAGTGAAGATAGAGCTGCATGGTGCTTGCTTTTTCACCTAGAAAGTGCTTGTTTACAGAAGATATTTCCCTGTCAGCCATTTAAAAGTTTTTTGCTATAACTTCAGCCTCAATATAAACACCACAGTTACCCTGCTTCTTAAGTCCTAATCAATTCAATGGTAGTGCCCTCAGTTTCCCTTTTATCATAGCACTAGTATATAATTCACACTTTATATCATGTGTTATATACTTGTACCCTTGGTGTTTGGAGGCAGATTTTTCTGCAAGTGAAATCTTGCATCCTCTGCCTTCCTGGCTGCTTCATCTGCTTACATCCTTTACAAGAAGTAAAAATTTCTAATTACATCTTTTGGATCTGGATAATGAAGAAATGTCCCACTAGATGAAAAGCTCACTACCTTGTATGAATTTATTGTCTTGTATAGTTGCATTGAAGCTGTTTAATGACCCTCTTTTGACACTGGCACAAATCTGGCTCGAACTAGCTGAGCATCCGTGTTAGACAAAATGAGCGATTGGTTAACTTACTGTATTGTGTTCCTCAGGTGGACCTTGGAATTGCAGTTCAAAAGGCATGTGAGAATGTGACACAGCCATTGAAGTTTTTATATCCTTTGGATATTAGTATTAAAGAGAAAATAGAGGCAATAGCAAGGTCCTACGGTGCTAGTGGTGTTGAATATTCAGAGCAGGTATAGCCTTCATACAGTAATATCTTTCATTCTCACAATTTCCAAAATGGTTCTTTTAAGTTTATCTGAAGATCTTTTCATGATGTATACAGTTGTGCGCCTGGTAGTTGCATCTAATCTCAAATTTTCACTCTCAAATTTTTATTCTCTCTTCTCACCCAAAAATGATTAGCTCATTTGCACCCACCCAATTTGTCAAATTATGAAAGGGTTAAAAGGAGGGTGGTTTTAAGCTTTTCTTGTGATGAAAAATCATTGTCGGATATTTTTTGGTGCGCTTCTTTTCGTAGTATGATTCTCATTTTCTATGCAAGATAATTCTAAGCAATCCATTCTCTATCTCATTTAAATCATGCGGAATTGTAAAATTTCCTTGAAAATTTCATATGCTGCAATTCACGAAACTTGGACAACTGTTCAGAGACTTGACCATCTCTTTATGTCTAACCAGGCTGAGAAACAAATTGAGATGTACAGTAGGCAAGGGTTCTCCGGTCTGCCAATCTGCATGGCCAAAACCCAGTATTCATTTTCACACAACGCCGCTGAGAAGGGAGCCCCCACCGGATTTTCTTTACCAATAAGAGATGTGAGGGCAAGCATTGGAGCTGGTTTCATCTATCCTTTGGTTGGGACGATGAGTACAATGCCAGGGCTTCCCACAAGGCCTTGCTTTTATGACATTGATCTCGACACAGCCACCGGCAAGGTCATTGGTCTCTCTTGATGCCAACTAAACTTTATGTTTCATGTGCTTCTGCATATGCTTCCGGGGCTTGCCTTTTCAGAAGGTCAGAGCCTCTGTGTAACTTCTGTTTGATTTTTAATGTAACTTGGGTGCACAATAAACTGAATAAATTAAAAGTTCCTGATTTCTTTCTGTTCTTAATCCAATAGTCTGATATCAATCATAGTTCGTAATACTTCATGTATCTAGTTAAGTTCTTTATTTAACTTTAGAGCTTTGGTCTGAGGAAGGATTTTAATCCAAAGTGAGTGATCAGCTGAAGAAAGGGAAGATTATAACTCATGCTTGTTGAGATGGTTACCTTCCACCCTTCGGGCTACACACACCATTGCATTTTGAGCTCACAAATTTCAGGCAATACAAAATCCTTATCAGTTGAAGGTTTTTTTTTTTTAGAAAGTAAATAGCAGGTGGATGGGCTGTATTAGTTTAGTGATCAGGCTTTGCTTTTTTCTTGAATATTCCTCTTATTTATTCATTTATTATATTTTTAGATTTTCTAAAATTATTTTTCTTGAAATAAAATAATTAGAACAATAATTTAAAAATAACTCAGTAATACTCTTATTATCAAGTAAGATTTTAGTTTTTTTATTGAAATATTATTAATTATTTTATTAGTTTTGTTATCTGTTATTCTTGAAATAAAATAATTAAAATAATAATTTACAAATTATTCAATAATTCCATAAATTCCAAACACGATTTTAGTATTGTTATTGTGATATTAATAATTAGTTTACAAATATAAATTTATGAACCTAATATGAATAATTATATGAAGTGGTTAATTTTCTATTTGTATTTTTTATACAATTTTTAATATTAATTATTTCTTTATTTCTCTCATGTAATCTCATAAAAAATCAGTTTATTTGAACTTTCCCTTAAAGTTATAATAAAATTTTATTAAAAAAACCAAGCAAAAAAAAATAAACCATATTTTGATAATTTATTATATAAAAAGGTAAGGAAGAATTAACTGAATAAATGTTTTTGACAAAAAAAAACCATAAAATTAAATGATATTTCTTTTAATATCTTGATTCCATATATTTGACGGGTATGCGACCGTTTGTGGACCATCAAAGCAGCACTAGTCTGTTGAATATATATATAAAACAAAACAATATATTCGTAAATATAATGAATTCTAATACTATAACCTAATCAGGGATGAGAAAACCCGAAAATCAATTAAAATAAAATATAAAAAAACTAGAAAAACCAAGAAAATACACCTTTCTTTTCTTAAGACATGAAGTTCATAATTTATATATAATATCAGGGGATAGATCTATGATGAATCCACTCCTTCGTTTCTCTATTAGTCCACATAAAAAAGATGATTTGAATAAATCTGTTCCAATATAATTAAATTTTACCCCATAAAAAAAACAGAATAATACACAGCATCCCAGTTTGTTTCTTTATAATTAAACTTACATCAACTTATTATCTTCTTTTTTTCACTCCCAAAGGAAACTTAAGTAAAAAATATAATATAATAAAAGATTGCTTAAAACTGATTTTAATAAACATAGCTTTCACCCGTTCAAGGAACCCTACCTTTACAAGATAGATCAAAGACAAGAAGCATGTTTGACACTGTATTTTTAAAATGTTTTTAAGAAATATATATTTTATTATTTTAAATTATGTTTTTTAGTATTTTATATCATTTTAATATATTGATGTCAAAAATATTTTATTTTTATAAATAAAAAAATATTTTAAAAAACAATCTCAACCACATTATCAAATAAATATTTAATCTTATCCGAGATCGGTTTCCATAGCCTAAGATTAGCACCTAAAGAACTGTTGAGGATCTGTCTTCCTGAAATTAAAAAAAAAAAAAAACTAAAAACTGTCTATCATCAATATTGCTAAGATCTTGGAAATGATCTTATATATTCCGTTCACATGACTAATAGGTCTAAACTCTTTAACCCTACACTTGCCATGAATGGCCTTGCCCAATTATTGGTGAACAAGTTGCTATAAGAGCTTCTTGTCTTGGATTTAACATTCAACGGGTCCGTGTATTTAATATCATTGACACCTATAAAAATTAATGTACTTCGTCTTAATGGCTATAGTAATGAAGTTATCATCTTTGATAATGTATATATTGGTAGTAATGATTAAGGACATAAACAAGGGGTCTCAATTAAGGAACATCTAATACTTTAAGAACCCTATTATGATAGGTTAATCAAGATATGGATAGATTATTAAAAAGTCGGGGGATATTTAATCTGAGGTCTACCCTATTATAATATTTTGGTACGTAGTTGGTTGGTGATGCAATTAATTGGGACGAAGACTGAATGAAGGAATTGGCTTCTCGTCAATTATACCATTCTAGACATAATTTTAATATCTTGGAAGTATGTGCTTGGATGTCAATGTAGAAATGGCAGAATCACTTTTAAGGTCATCGTTTGAAGATCCATGATGACGACTGAGAATGCATTTGACAGAATGTGGTCGATAATTTTTTATTTTGAAATATATTAAAATTATTTTTTTATTTTTAAAAATTAATTTCTAACATATAAAAATAATAAATTATTTTAATTTAAAACAAGAATTTTTTTTTTAATTTTGTTTCAAAAATATTTATAAAACTCAATATAATGACGCCCCACCCCCTTGATAGCAGAGCATCTACCATTCAAGCTACGTCTCTCAAAAGCTGAATTGCAGCCGACACAGATTTTGAGGCAGAAGCTGGTAATTAACACTACATGTTTGATTATTCAAGCTACGTCTCTCCAAAGCTGAACCGCAAAACAGGGTTTTTTCTGAGATTGTTGTTAAGTGTACACTTTAGTCCTCCAAGTTTTCAGAGTTTTATGCCTTGGTTTTTTATGAGAAACGATTTCTTATAAATAATTTTTCATATTTTCTCATATTTAATGGAGTTTGGAAAATTGAATCAGTGAAAAATGATTTTGAATCAAGTTTTTCAGGGGATTACTTTCTATGACCACTTTCCAAGAACAAAAAATTATTCTTCATTAATTTCACAAGATTTTCAAGAACAGGAAACATAAACACAACTGAAAAGGTATATATTTTATTGCCTAAAAACTTTTCTATCTAAATGATTTTTCTAGGGACTAGATCCCGCTAATCAAGAATGTTTTAACTAAGATTATCAAAACAAAAGGTCTTAATCAGAGTCTCATGGAGACTACGTCACCACTGATGGTTGCCATGCTCCACGGGACTCTCATTCCAATCCCATCACCACCACCTCGATCCAAATTAAGTGGCTGATTTCTTGAATTTAAACACCATAACAAGTTAATTACACCAACGGGGTGTGAGTCAGCTGGTAAAAAGTTATCCCAGTTTAATCAAGATCTCGATTTCGAACCTTTGATATGCAACTACTTTAAAAACTCGTTTGGGAGAGTTTTACCGCCCTTACAGGTCCTACCCGGCTCGAAGTCTTGATTAGTCGGCAGTGACCGGATTACCTAATGGTTTATACCAAAAAAAAAAAAAAGTTAATTACACAATAAATAATGAGCTGCGTATGTTTGAACCAATGAATAATTATACACTTGTATGGTAATATGTAGCACAATTAGAAACATTTTACATTTGTGACGCTTCAACAGAATTCCAGTCCCGTCATCTTTGACAAAGAAAACATAAGATTTCCCATCGTATTGCTTTCGTCAGCATCCAAACATGTGTGTGTAGGGTTTGAGGAGGGGTCCTCCAGGTCCAACGTCCCCTTTTATTAAATTAAATTAAATTAAAACTAAAATTAAACGTGGCTTTTAAATTAAATCGCCATCACAAAGAAACTCTCATTTTACGATCGATATGCTAGATATAGATTCTTTTCTTGCATGTCCGAACACGTAGATAGTTCTTACAGCAGCTCCTAGAACCAAAAGAAACAACTCTATCTATCAAATAATAATACTTATTCATAGGATAAAAACAGTTGCATCCACAACGTCCATTTGCTTCTATAAAAAAAATCTTTAGTCAAATCGTGATATTTCTCTCCCCTTGATCACCGTATATACGTACTCCTGCTTTTATCATAAAAACAATGAACTCTTTGTTTTTCAGCATCAGTAATCATCACTTTTGCAAGTTGAAACTTGTTGGAATATTCTGTCACGGATTTATATTGCTCCACCACCAAACGCCCCTAGATCCCAAACGACACTTGAATATTGATCGATTCGGTGGAATTGAAAGAATATATTCCTTCAAAATGATGGTAGATAAAGCCTTGCATGTGCTGGTCGCGTCTCTTTTTTTTGGCATATGGTTTGGAGGATCACTTCCCAATGCAAATGCTCAGCTGAGCCCCACATTTTACGATGAAACATGCCCGAATGCGAGCGCCATCATTCAAGGAGTCCTTGTTCAGGCTTTGCAGACAGATCCCAGGATTGGAGCCAGTCTCACTCGACTTCATTTCCATGATTGTTTTGTTGATGTAACCATCTTAATTTATAGCTAATTATGTTCCTTTTCTGACGTTGCACGTTAGATAACCAAACATTGTTTTCCTGAACTTCTAGTGTTCTAATTACCCATTTGGTTCAGGGATGTGATGGATCGATTCTTTTGGACAACACTGATACTATAGAGAGTGAGAAGGAAGCTGTTCCAAATAATAACTCAGCGAGGGGTTTTGATGTTGTTGATGACATCAAGGCTGCACTAGAGAATGCTTGCCCTGGGATAGTTTCCTGCGCCGATATTCTCGCCATTGCAGCTGAAGAGTCTGTTTGGCTGGTGTGTTAGTGATTTCTCTCTTTCCTGTGACTTCTCAAACTCGGTGAATTCAAAGAGATTAAGAGGAGAAAGCAAAGGGATTTCTTTTCTTTTCTTGTCAAATCATGGGCTACTAATCTGCTAATTTCATTGAGCCTGAAATTTAAAATAGTCTAGTCTATGTGTTTAATTTATGGCAGCTTCTTGATTTTGGATGCGTTGTTCTTTGCTTCTTAAATTAATGTTTGATCACACGCAGGCAGGAGGACCCTCATGGAAAGTTCCATTGGGAAGAAGAGACAGCCTAATAGCAAACAGAAGCGGTGCTAATTCTTCCATTCCGGCCCCCTCCGAGAGCCTTGATGTTCTCAGATCCAAGTTTGCAGCCGTGGGCCTCGACACCAGTAGTGACCTGGTTGCCCTTTCAGGCAAGTCCTTAATTATTAGTATTCTAGCGATCCATCTATTTATTTTTGCAAGGTTTGACAGGAATGTTTTTCAGGTGCTCACACATTTGGAAGAGCTAAATGTTCAAGCTTCAATCTTAGATTGTATAATTTTAGTGGGAGTGGCAATCCTGACCCAACACTGAACACAACCTATCTAGCATCACTTCAACAATTATGTCCTCAAGGTGGCAATGGGAGTGTCGTAGCAAATCTTGATCCCACCACATCCGATGCTTTCGATCGCAACTATTTTTCCAATCTTCAAACCAATGAAGGCCTGCTTCGTAGCGATCAAGAGTTGTTTTCTACTACAGGTGCCGATACCATTGACGTTGTCAACAATTTTAGCAGTAACCAGACTGCATTCTTTGAAAGCTTTGCGGTGTCCATGATTAGAATGGGGAATATTAGCCCCTTAACCGGGACAGATGGAGAGATCAGGTTGAATTGCAGAATAGTCAACGGCATCTCAACCGGATCAAATGCTCTTCTGGTTAGCTCAATATAAATAAATAAGAAGACAAGACGGAGATCAAATAAATGTCTGCATTATACGCAGCTAGTTAGAATCTTGGAACGAAAAGGCTACGTGAAGCAAGCCGGATAAATACTTTTATGTATCTATATATATATGCAGTTTATGCATGCTGCCTTCAAATCTGTGTGTCTGTTGAAATTCAGCTTTGACAAGAATAGTTTGATCAGTTGTCGATGATCTGCTACTAGATAATTTTGAGTGCTGCCTGATGCGTTCTCTCTTGTCATCATGCATATGCATCTGCAACCATTCAAAACGAAACTCATCAGCAATCAAATGTCATGGCCCACCCAAAAATTGAAAAAAGTTCAAAATTTCATCCTATCTGCACGTCACATTGTGCTGCAACGAAATCATCGATGAGTCGTGGTGAGTTGTGAGATGGCTATCAAAAGAAATTTTGTTTTATCTTTTGAGTGGAGGTGTACTTTCAGTTTAGTGATTATTATGCGTGGAGTTGCAGGAATTACATCTGAAAAAATAAAATAAAAATATATTTTTTCATTTTTTGTTTCAAAATATATTTTTTTTGTTCTTTTTTAATATTTTGTTATATTGATGTCAAAACTATTTTTTATATAAAAAAATATTATTTTCATGTTTTTATAAATAAAAAATACTTAAAAATCAATATCAATCATATTCTAGAACAGATAATAATATCTAAAACCTATATTTACAAAAAAGAAAACATAAAAATAAAATAAAGTATATTTGTTAACTATATTCTATAAACATAAAATTACTTTTATTTTAAAAAATAAAATACAAAATGAAAATTACCCTTGACCCTTTAGCAACACAGACAAGGACCCACTCATCGAATCACTCGTACCAATACGTTGCATCACTTATAACGAGGCTACCTATAAAGGGTCCTAAGATTAATCCCCCATCTTGTAATTATTTGCATTGAGCCTTTCGGGTCCTAATTAAGGTATACCTTCTCTTAATTGGGTTCCTAACGTATCAGATGCTCCTTACTCATATAAATTATGCATTAATTTTAAGAGATTGACCAGATTAATTAAGAAATGCATCATAGATTAGTGACCCAAATAAGAAAATTGCCAAATATCACCTCGTCTCAATCATGGCTAGAAAAATTAGGGACATGATTGTTGAATTCAATATCCATTTGCAATCATATATATATATATATAAAACACCTATAAATCATCATAAGAGCCCAAATAAGCTAATTTTGGCCATAAAAATTGAAACTCAACCCTAACATCTTCAAGACCGTATCCATTTTTCAAGCAAGTTGAAATTCAAAACACTCTCCAATGAAACTCTCAAATTGATAAAAACATTTGTCAGAATTTATTTCAACTCTGAAAAATAAAACAAATAAAGTTGTAGACCAATAGTGATTTGTTAGAAACTTTAGGGAGTCAGAATCTATCAGCTTAAAAGTCGGAGGAAAAAAGTTAATTTTTCATGTCAAATGTTAAACAGCTACTTCGTGTTTTTCACTGTATTGTATTTCTTAACGTGAGAAGAGAGAATGAGGTTACAGGTATATATTTATTTTTTTACAACATAAGAAAGATGTACAATTAGAAAGGGTTCTGGTCAAGGCAACATATTTGCCACTGTCTTGTTACCGTTGCACTGCTAGTTTATAGGAGAGGATCACTGGATTTGTTTCCTTTTGAGTTTTGAGAGAACTTCTTGAATTCCTCTTCATGATTCTTCTATTTTAGGAATGTCAACCATATCTTCATTTTCCTTAGTTCTCCATATTGCAGACTCAGCAGGATGATCTTTGTGGTTGTTATATTTAATAGTGCTATCCTTAAGGACATGCATATTAATATTCGAGTTTCAGTTGTTGGTAATCTGAGATGCTCTTTAGATTTCCAGACAAATTAAGATTTGCTTTGATCTTCATCTTATGGTTCTGCATTTAAAGCATGCGGGTGCTGGTCTGGCTTTGTGGTGCACTGCTTAGTGCTAGACAGCTGCTTGCTTTAGCTTGTTTTTTTTGTTTTTTTTTTATAAGTGGAATGTATGTCCAACTTACACCTATAATAACTAATTTCCAGATCGACTAATTAATTTGTAAGCCCAATAGATAGACAATACACCGTGAAAATGATAGGCATGCACAGAAAAAATCAAAATGAGAATAGAGGAAGGGAATAAGTCCCCTACCCGCTAGGCCACGACCTCAAGTGCACTTTAATTAGCTTGTTCTTTATACGCCTGTTGGCTTGCTGCAGGTCTGGCCGTCTGCTTTTGCTTTCGAAGAAGTAAAATAGAAGAGCTCCAACCATTCACTTCAGAATCTTGCTAGCATTATCATTTCAAGATGTTTCTGATGACGCAAAACATCTCTTGAATCATAAGGAATATGCTCAATTACTTGCTAGCATTATCATTTCGTTATGTGGCTAGCTAGGATTTGCCGATCCAAATTGCAGAAGGGCTATAATTTATGGTTTCTAGTGGCTGGATAATATTGTTAGACGTTGCAAGGTGGCTCTGTCATCAGTCCACTTCCATATTATTCTTCATAATTAATAGCCTTGGTTGAAGTGAACCTGCCATACACTTAATGCTCACGGCAATTGTAGTTATTTAATCAAGCAGAAGTCATCTCCAGATGCTACTCTCTAATTAGATCTCTGAATTGAGAACATATCCTAATCATGGTTAGCTGCTGCCATTAAATTATCAAAACACGTCCGTACTCGCGTGTCTAAGTATGCCAGGTGCAGACAAAATTAGAATTCTTCTTAATCTCTACACATTCGATTTTAATACGGGACTAGTGCTCTAAAGTGTGCTTTGATTCATGAACATGCAAATAAATACTTAAATTACATTGAATCTGACCCACTTTATTTCATTCAAATTGTTTGTCGGTAAT
>CM063598.1:0-15354 GCA_032356905.1 Salix exigua
GGCATCTGTTCCTTCATCTCTCTCGGCCTCACAAGAAACATAGGACCCTCATATTCTCCCAGCAAGCTGTCTCTCACCCCTCTTTCGGTCGCCGTTGCTCTCTCTCTCTCAAGGAAACAGCAGCCCCGACGTCCCTCTTTCTCCAGCTCGCCAGCCACGTAGAACTCATTCATTCCACCTCAGACAACATCAGACCGTCGCCGACACCTCGACCATCGCCTCCGTTGAGTCGGCAGAGCAGACGAGGCTGTCATAGTAAACAAGCTCCGCGACTTCAAGTCCCTTTTCAGCGAGCACAGCGGCCATTTCAAAACCACCACGACCAGAAGAATCACCACAACATCCTCTACACCCAGGTACCCACCATTTCCCCATTCTTTACACTTGAAAAACACGCACGTTCATTGCATCGTACACCATCTTCTACAAAACGCTGCATTCTTGTTGAGAGTAACCGGGTGAGTGTGAGTCGAGTCAGGCCACGGCCCGGTTCAGTGAACGTCTGGGCCACGGCCCAGACCGAGACCGTCTAGGCCCCGGCCCAGGCAGAGACCGTCTGGGCCACGCCGCAGGCAGAAACGTCTGAGCCACGGCCCGGACAGTGAACGTCTGGGCCACGGCCCAGACCCGTGAACGTCTGGGCCACGGCCCAGACCGAGACCGTCTGGGCCACGGCCCAGACCGAGACCGTCTGGGCCACGGCCCAGACCGAGAACGTCTGGGCCACGGCCCAGACCGAGACCGTCTGGGCCACGGCCGGACCCGGCTATAGAGCACTGAGTTGGCGACCAAGGATGATCGAGGTGAGTGGCGATCCAGTCCACCCGAAAATAATATAATATATATATATTATAATAAAATAATAAAATAAAAATAAAAATATAAAAAAATAAAAAAATAAAAAACAAAAAAATAAAAAATGTTTTTTTATATACAAAAAAAAAATCTAAAAAATATGTGTTATTTTTCTTGCATAAGGCCAATACACTAGCATATTTTAGAATTGTTTTCTTTTAAAAAAAATATATATTATCTTGGGTTTTGAAGAAAAAATGAGTTTTAGCATGGATTTTGCTAAAGAAAAATCATTTCTTGCATTTTAAGATTTTACAACATATTTGTAAAATCCAAGGAGTATTAGTCAATATTCAAAAAATATAAAAAACTTTTCGGTGATTTATATTTTTTTTTTTCTTTTCGGAGTTTGGATAAATTCTATCCAAAATATTCAGTATAAATGATATATCTTTAACATGTAAATATTTTAGCAATTATAAAACAAACAAAAACATCAAGCAGCTTACCTTAGGTAGGGCGTACTAGGGGTGCTAAAACCTTCCCTTTACGCAACCAGTCCCTTACCCTAGAATCTCTGAAAGACCAGTCATAGGTTTCCTAGTAACCGTAATACTAGGTGGCGACTCCTTTTGTTATAAAAAAATAAATAACCCCCCCGACATAATAATCTTCCCCGCTCATGGGGATTAGTCGCAACGACGCCGCTCGCCAGCCATTTTTGGGGTGCGATAGAATGGCGACTCCACTAGGGACTTTGGACTAGGCTTGATAAGTTTGTTTGTTTATGATATGTTAATTATTTGTGTTTATTCATTCATTTATTCTCATGTTGCTATGAATTATTTATTTGTTTAAAAGCTTTAGCATGCATCTTTTCATCCTGTCATCATAATATGCCTCGTCATGCATCACTTTTATTTATTTTGAGAGCAGACACTAACTTTAAGTTACGTGGGGACTAGCGACTTACCTATGACTTGAGTCAAGGTTTAAGTTTGTGTAAACCCCAACTCTTTCTTTGAGAGCTTAGATGATAGTGATTGGTATACGTACCATCCCATTATCTGCTAAGACCCCATATTACCTTCACGAAGGTGATCACTGGGACAGCAAGAGACCCTCTTTAGAGCCCAAATAGTAAGCCTACCCCATGTCTCACATAAAAGAACTAGAACCTATCGTTAGGGTGTATGGTCCGTAATACATTTCATATGACATAAACCTAAACAAGCATTTTCGCTTTACAGGTCTTGTGAACAAAATGGCCAGCACCACTAGACTTTCTATCATGGAATATGGGAAAATTTCTGAATCCTCACAATTGACCGAAGGAGACTGTATTAAGAGTAGTGCTGAAGTTCTACCACCAATCAAGAACCTGAATTGCACCCTGAATGAAGTAAACAAGCTAATGACTCATCTTCAAAGCGTGGACAAAGAGGCCTTCTTTGGAAGATATGGACGTTTAATGGAGATTGCAAGGGTAGAGGTTTTAAACCCCGTAATCTGAGCTTTAGTCCATTTTTGGGATCCGGATTATCGCCGTTTTTCTTTTGGGAATATGGATCTATGTCCTACAATGGAGGAGTATGGGTTGCTGACTGAATTTCCAAATAACTTGTATAGAGTTTATTTTCCTTTGAGATGTGACAATATTGTAAATGAATTGTCGAAACTCCTCAGGATCTCCGGTTTGGAAAGGTTTTTGAGAGAAATGTCTGCGGGTTTGAAATGGAAGTTGCTAGAGTGTGAATTAGAAGGAAATTCGGTTTAGCAAGAGAGAGACCGATTGCCTTGGGCATATTTGGCCTTGTGCTATTCCCAAGCCAAATAGGCATAATAAGTTTGGAAGCCGCTGCCGCTTATGTGGAATACTGAGAATACTCGGATCAACCCGGTAGCCGCTATTCTAGCCGAGACTATCATCACACTTAATCATTGCTGAAAAGCCGGAAAAGGAGCAATGAGGTGTTGCACTACAACTGTTGTATATCCGGATGGTCAGCCATATTGAGACAAAAGACCAATTTTCAATAATTTTTGGTGGTTTAGCCAAAAACCTTTGGAAATAGTGGTAAAAGACGAATGGGGAATTTAGATAACCAAGGTTGGTTAGAAAAACTAGAAATCTTACCAAGGGTGGTTTCAAATGGAAGGCTCCATGGATCAAGGCAATGGATGTTCTAATGAATTGTGGGCAACAATGTTGGGTTCCATTGGTAGTGATCACGAGGTTATGTAAGTTACGCTCCAGCTCTTGTGGTAAGGCAACATGGGGGCAAGCGATTCATTCCAAGGACAAAAGGGTTGCTCGGTTTTTGGTTTGTTTAAAGATTCTGCTGCAAGAAGTCATGAGAGCTATCAAGCAAGACTGGAAGCATCTGGTTTTAGTAGAAATAAAAGGTTTGGAGAATCCGAGTACAAGCGAAGGGTATACAAAATGGAGGGATTCGGTTGCTTGGACTCGACCAATGGGGAAGTGAAGTCGCCACAAGCTGAAGAGTCTGTTAAAAGGAAAAGGGTTGACAATGAAGAAGAATTGAAGAGACAAGTGGAAAAACTTCAGATGGAACTAAACAAGACCAGAAGGGACAAGATGATGATGGAAGAAATGGTGTGGGAAGGTGATAGAAAGAGAGCATTTCTAGATGAACAACTACAATCTAGGGATGCGAGACTAACCAAGCTCGAGTTGAAGATAGTCGAGGAAGAAAATGCTAGATCGGGAATTGAAAAAGAATTAGCGGAGATGAATCGAAGTGGGTGCGAAGTTGCTCTGAACTCAGCACATTGAAGACTGAACATAATGAATGCCATGACAGTATAGAATATTACCAAGAGAAGTTTGCAGAGGTCCAGTGCGAGTTGATGGACAGAATCGAAAAGCATGAAGAATTGTACAAGAAATATGTGATGTCGGAGAGTCGTTCGGCAGAGCTTATGAAGAATGAAGCTGGTGAAGCAGAGTTGGTGATCAAAGAGGATGAGATAAAAACTCTGAAGATGAAACTCGACAAAGAGAGGGTAAAGATAAAGCATCAAGCCGAAAAGTTAGCATTGATAGAAAAGCACAAGGACCAGATTGATGCCAATAATACTTCCTTGAACACAACCAACTTGCTGCTTACTGAAAAAATGTCCAGGATGGACAAACAAATGGATGAAGCTGCCGCGCATGCTCGGGTCATCAGGAACAATGCTAGAAATGTGGGGAGAGACATCATCCGTTATCGGCGAAATCTAGCTGAAACCGATGCTTTCTTGGAGTCAATTGAGAACCGTGGATTCGCTTTCCTACCTTTGGGAGAAGATGTGACGGAAGAAAGATTTTAATTTACTTGTCCTTTTTGTGTTTTTCAAAACAATGTATCAAGCTTATCCATTCAATGAGAAGGGTGTTGTCTCTGTTGCAAATTCTGTCTTTTGGTGAATATAACTTAAGTAAATAACTTGCAATGCAGTACTCCTAACGTCAACGTGATGAGAAATCCCTGTCTATGAAGTGTTTGGCCATTAATTGTTCGCAAGAGAAACCCATTGCATTTCATATACATTCATATAAGCATTTGCATTTTACTACATACATCTTCCATTCGCTTATGCATTCATGTACACCCAGCTCAACCACGAAACATAGGTCCCCCTGCGAAGATCCACAACACCCGGCTAAGAAGAAGAATGGAAAACGAAGGAAGGATCGAGCCAGAATCTCCGTACCAGAAGGACCTCGAAGCTGTCCGCAATGATGTGGCGCGTTTAACCAGCATGCTCGAAAGGGTATTAAGAACGAGAGATGGAGAAGGAACGTCAGCTCAGACGGAAGAAGCACCACCGGCAGTTCAAGGCCCCGAGGCACCCCATATTCCAGGGTCGAGATCACCCAAGAAACAGCCTGAACCCACTAGGCCCATTCCAATCCCTATTACATTGGACTTAACGGATGAGGAACCGCAAGATTCCAGATTGTTCAGCCATGCGGGATATGACAAGTGGTCCGCATTGGAGGAAAGATTAAGAGCGATTGAAGGGAATGACCTATCCGACCCAATCGAGGCGGTCGAGGCATGTTTGGTGCCAAATATCGTGATACCACGAAAGTTCGAGGTCCCGAATTCATCAAGTATAGTGGGGTAGAATGCTCGAAAACCCATCTTCGTTCTTACTACAACAAGATGGCGGAGGTAATACATGATGATAAGTCGTTAATCTACTTTTTCCAGGACTGACTGACGAGTTCGACTCTTAGCTGGTACATGAGGTTGGACAACATCGAGATTCGAAAGTGGGCTGATTTGGCGGATGCTTTTTGAAGCGATATAAGTTCAACCTCGAAATTGCTCCCGATAGGACAAGCTTGATGGCAATGGAGAAAGGAGCTCAAGAGTCTGTAAGGACTTATGCTCAAAGATGGAGGGACCAAGCTGTCAATGTGCAACCTCCATTGATAGAGTCTGAAATGGTGACCCTGTTTGCAAACACGTTCAAAGCTCCATACTATGAGCACCTGATGGGAAGCTCACTCAACACTTTTTGATGCGATACGGATTCGCTGAAAGGATTGAGCGAGGAATCGGAATGGAAGAATTATGGAACCCGTAGAGAAGAGGGGTTTCAGTCGGAAAAGAAAAGAAGTGGAGGTGAGCAACGTGGAAGAAAGGTACAAGGGAAAGAGAAGAATTACGAGAGTTACCAAACACCTACCCCCCAAACCGCCAACATCAACTTCTCCAAGCCCACCACTCCAAACCAACCTTTCTACCCAAGATTCCCCACAAGTAATCAAAATAACTACCAAAGAAGAGACTATCCACAAACTGAAGAACTACCACCTTTGCCCATGACCCTACAGGAATTATATGCCCAATTACTAAACATTGGACATATTGCTCCTCTACCACTACCCCTTTGAAGCCACCTTTCCTCGCCTCGGCACAACCCTAATCGACCTGCGAATACCATCTCGGTAATGCGGGTCATAGTATCGAGACTTGTGCGACCTTTAAGAGAAAGGTATTGCAATCGATCAAGATCGGATGGATCACCATTGAGGATCCACCCAATGTGAGCCTCGAATCCTTTGCCCAAACATGTCTGCGGGAAGTAGTGGGGTGAATGCAGAGAAACCGATAACAAAGTAAGGGCTCTCAAGGTGACTATGGCGGATTATACGACATGTTGGTGCAATCTGGACATTTGATGGGATCGATTAATCATGACATTGGCGGAAATGACTTTTGCCCATTCCACGAACAAAAGGGCATCACATTGACGGTTGTATTGAGTTTCAGTCAAAAGGTCACCAGGATGTTGACTCTTGGGGAGTTAAGGATTGAGGATAGAGCAAACCATGAGGAGATAGCGGGGATAGAGAAGTGTAGGATCCAATCAACACCTAATGGACTCCCGAGATTGGTGCTATATAAGCCTTCATATGCAAAGGAGGTGGACTATAAAGCAATGCCGGGAAATTATCCTGCTACCCCAAACGCCGAATTTCCTTTTATCCAAACCGAGATAGGTGGTTTGACCCGGAGCGGTCGATGTTTCACGCCTGAGGAGCTAGAAAGACAAAGGAAAATCAAGGGTAAAGAGGTAGTGGGTTTTGAAAATGGGTTAGAGGTAAATAAACCGGTGACGGAGGAAGAGACCAATGAGTTCCTGAAATTGATGAAACATAGTGAGTACTGTGTGGTGGATCAGCTAAAGAAAACCCCTGCCAAAATCTCCATCATGTCATTGATACTAAGTTCTGAGCCTCATCGAAATGCCTTGCAGAAGGTATTGAATGAGGCCTATGTGCCCCAGAATATTGAGCAAACGACTATGGAGCACCTGGTAGGAAGGATCCACGCATCAAACTATTTGTATTTCATCGAAGATGAACTCGGACCGAAGGAACCGGCCATAATAAGCCTTTGTATATCACGGTCGGATGCAAGGATTGTCTCATCGGTAAAGTTCTCATCGATAATGGTTCCGCCTAAATGTATTGCCAAGACACATCGTTGGAAGAGATGCCGGTAGATCCTTCTCACATGCATCCAAGTGGGATTACGGCGAGAGCATACGATGGTGCTTGCCGAGGCAAGTGTTAGGGGCAATCGAAGTTGAGCTAGCCATAGGTCCCCAAACTTTCTTGGTAACCCTTCGGTGATGGACATCCACCCTTCTTATAGCATGTTGTTGGGAAGGCCATGGATACATCTCTGCCGAGCTGATTACGTCTTCATTGCATCAACGTTTGAAGTACATTGCCAATGGTGTCCTTGTCACCGTCAAAGTCGAAGAAGCCATATCCGTGATGAAAAATGTAGCGGTCCCATTTATTGAAGTCGAAGATTGTACGGATGGAAACACGCATGCATTTGAAGTTGTGAATACTGAGTGGGTGCCTGGAGAATACCGTAATAAGGAAACCCAGGATCTCAGGGGCCATTGAAATGGCCGCTAAAAGCCTCTTAAAGAACAAGGTTCGGTCCAATTTGGAACAGCAAAGAAGAAACTCGAATGGGTTGGGGTAACAAGGCTGAAGGCTGCAGAACAAAGATTCGGGCTGGGGTATAAACCTAAAAAAGAGGATTACCAGTAGCTGCTTTGGCAAAGAGAGAAAAGGATGGCGAGGATCGAGGGAAGGAAGCTCGTGGAAGAGAGTTTAGTCATTCCTCCGATCGAGTCTCCTTTCCAAAGGCGACATATGTCATACTAACTCGATCCAGGACACGGAGCTTTCTTGAAAGATGGCATCTATGAGCATAGATCTTGTGGAAAAGGAGGAAGTTCGGAGCGAGGTAAAGGATGAAGAGCTACCACAATCGACCATTTATCTTCTAGAGGAAGTCACTGCACAGACATGCATTCGGAAGTTAGTCAAAGGAGAGAAGTTCCAGAATTGGGAAACCCAAGAAGCTCCATTGGTTTTCAGAATGTAATGAACAATGTTTTCTACAGTTGTTTTGGTTTGTTTTGTTTTAAGGCCTAACTAGCCAATCGGATTTCATTTTTGTTTGTTGGAACTGCATTTTTATGAAGATCATGCATTTTGTTCATATTTTTTCTTATTTTTATTTTTGTGCATTTACACTCATTTTCCGCTTTCAGGAACCCTGAAAGCGGAACTTCCACAACACCACTTGCACTTTGCACTGAGAATGAATGGCCGAATTATAAAGAGCACATAATAGCTGTAGAAGAGGAAGATGGTGATGAAAATAGCATTAAAGAATTCACAAAATTATTAGAGAAACACGAACAAGTTTGTAAACCCGCTAAAGAGGAACTTGAAACCATAAATGTGAGTGCTCGAAGAAAGCCAAAGAGAACTCAAGGTAGGAACTTTGATCACGCAAAGGAAAGGGAAGATTTGATTGCACTTTGCCGGGATTATACGAGATGTTTTTGCTTGGTCCTATGAGGATATGCCCGGTCTAGATACAAATATTGTAGTCCATAGGCTACCATTGGAGGAGGGATGCAGACCGATTAAGCAAAAGTTAAGAAGAACGCACCCGGAAGTTTTGATCAAAGTAAAGGCGGAGATTGAAAAGCAATGGAATCGTTGGTTTCTTAGAGGTGGTCAAATATCCACAATGGGTGTATAACTTAGTAGTGGTACCCAAAATGGAGGGCAAGATTCGAGTCTGTGTGGACTTTAGGGATTTAAATCGGGCTAGCCCTAAAGATAATTTTCCTTTACCACATATAGACATGTTAGTTGATAATGCAGCCCGTAGCTCCGTGTATTCTTTTATGGATGGTTTCTCAGGCTACAATCAGATAAAAATGGCGCCGGAAGATAAGGAGAAAGCGGCGTTTGTTACACCATGGGGACTTTACGCTATAAAGTCATGCCATTTGGGTTACAGAATGTTGGTGCCACTTATCAAAGGGCTATGGTGACTTTGGTTCACGCCATGATGCACAAGGAGATTGAAGTATACGTGGATGACATGATCGCTAAATCGGAAAAGGAGAGAATCATGTCCAAATATTGAAGAAATTATTTGACAGGTTAAGAAAATATCAATTGAGGTTTAACCCTGCAAAGTGTTCATTTGGGGTGAAGTCTAGGAAGTTGCTAGGATTTGTGGTGAGTGACAAAGGAATAGAAGTAGATCCAGAAAAAGTAAAGGCTATCCAGGAAATGCCCGCTCAGAAGGCGAGAAAGAAGTAAGGGATTTTTGGGAAGGTTAAATTACATTGCTCGATTCATATCCCAATTAACCACAACCTGCGATCCTATTTTCCGTTTGTTGAGAAAGAAGAATCCTGGCATTTGGAACACGAGAATGTGAAGAAGCGTTTGAGAAAATCAAGCGATGACTTGCTTAAACCACCTCTACTGGTTCCCCTGTACCAAAAAGGCCATTGATTTTATACTTAACGATGGCCGAAACAGCGATGGGATGTGTGCTTGGGCAACGAGGATGAATCGGGAAGGAAGGAAAAAGCCATTTACTATTTAAGCAAGAAATTCATGGAGTGTGAGTCCGGATATACTATGATTGAGAAGTTGTGTTGTGCATTAGCATGGGCTGCAAAAGGTTGCGACGAGTATATGTTGTACCATACCACATGGCTAATTTCTAAATTAGACCCGTTGAAGTACATCCGTGAAAAGCCATACTTATCCGGCCGAATCGCCAGGTGGCAAGTTACGCTATCTCGAATATGATATAGTGTATATGACAAGGAAAGCGGTGAAAGGGAGTGCCATCGCTGATCACCTAGCGGACCATGCTATGGAGGATTATGAGCCGTTAGACTTTGATTTTCCCGATGAGGATGTGTTTTCGGTAGAAGAAGGAAAACCGGATGGTGGACTATGTACTTTGATGGTCGTTGTGAACATATGTAGTAACGGAGTCAGGCGATGATAATATCTCCGACAAGAAGCAATACCGGTGTCAACCAAACTGCAATTCGGTGCACTAATAACACAGTAAGTATGAGGCTTGTATTCTTGGTTTAGAGACTGCATTGGATTTGGGCGTAAAGAAGATAGATGTATATGGAGATTCGATGCTAATTATTTGTCGAGTAAAAGGGAGTGGCAAACCAAAGAAGAAAAGCTAATACCCTACCAAGAGTACTTATCTAAACTTGCTAAAGAGTTTGAGGAAATAGAGTTCACCCATCTAGGAAGGGAAGGAAATCGGTTCATGAGATGCTTTGGCCACTCTAGCTTCTATGGCTAGAATAGACTTTGAGCAAAGATTACAAGTAGATACACATCGACATCAAAAATAACCCGTCTCATTGTTGCTCGGTTGAAGGAGAAATAGATGGAAACCCTTGGTACTACGATATCAAGAACTTCATCCAAAATCAAACTTATCCTCGAGAGTATCCAACAACGAAAGAAGACTTTGAGAAGGCGGCAATGGATTTTTACCTTGATGGAGAAGCTTTATATAAGAGGTCATCCGATGGAACTTTCTTCGAGATGCCTAGATGGGGTTGAAGCTAGAACGCATTGCGAGAAGTGCATGAAGGGATCCGCTCGACCCATGCAAGTGGACATATGATGGCGAGGAAAATACAAAGAGCTGGTTACTTTTGGATGACATTAGAGAAGGATTGCATTGACTATGTCCGCAAATGTCACAATTGTCAGCTCTACGGGGACAAAATGAATGCCCCTCCTATACCTCTATTTAATTTGTTAACTCAATGGCCTTTTGCAATGTGGGGGATCGATGTGATTGGACCTATCAACCCAAAAGCCAGCAATGGTCACAGGTTCATCCTCGTTGCAATTGACTACTTCACCAAATGGGTAGAGGCCGGGTCATTTGCTCATGTAACACAGAAGGTGGTGAAGAAGTTCATGGAGAGAGATCTGATATGTCTGTATGGGCCACCAGAAAAGATTATAACCGATAATGCCCAAAACTTCAATGGGAAGTTGATAACAGAACTTTGTGCTAAATGGAAGATCAAACATTCAAATTCCTCTCCTTATAGGCCCAAGATGAATGGTGCTGTAGAAGCTGCTAACAAGAACGTCAAGAAGATTGTTCAGAAGATGGTAGTCACCTATAAGGATTGGCATGAAATGTTGCCATTTGCTCTTCATGCATACCGTACTGCAGTTCGGACCTCAACAGGAGCCACTCCATACATGTTGGTGTATGGGATGGAGGCGGTAATGCCTTTAGAGGTAGAAATCCCATCACTAAGAGTCTTGATAGACTCGAACTAGATTAAGCAGAATGGGCAAAGGTCAGATATGAGCAATTGAATTTGATCAGTGAAAAGAGGTTAGCCGCAATCTGTCATCATCAATTATACCAAGGAAGGATGACCAAGGCATATGATAAGAAAGTCCGACCTCGAAAATTCCACGAAGGCGATTTGGTGTTAAAGAAGATATTATTTGTACCAGGGCAAGATCAGAGTAAATGGGCCCCAAACTATGAAGGCCCATATGTGGTGAAGAAGTCATTCTCAGGAGGAGCTTTGCTATTGTCTAGAATGGATGGAGAAGATCTAGCTAGGCCTGTGAATTCTGACTCTGTAAAGAAATATTATGCCTGATATGTTGTAACTTTCCTCAATAGATAAAATTCGGCCATGAATTCTTGCTGCAAGAAATCTTTTCCAAAGCATATGATTTTATAATATTTATTTGCGTTCTATCATTTATTTTTGATATATTTTGTGCACTATACTGAGGCAAAATTATTTAAATAGTGATTTGCTTTAAAAGTGTCCATTTACAAATAAAACCATGTTTTGAAATTTTTTTTTTCAATTGTATATCGTTTTGAGTTTTGAAACATGAGTAAAAAAAAAAAAAAATATATATATATATATATATATATATATATATATATAAATAAAAATAAAATAATAATAATCATAATAATAATAATGGAGCGGGAAAGGGTCCTGTGTGGAACAAAGGAGTCTCGCCGCCAAGCGTAAAGATTTGGCATGGGGAACACATCCTATGAAGGAGGGCCACCACGAAGAGAGGGGGGACCTATGTTTCCAAAAGAGGTAACAAAGCATGCATATTATTGTCATAACACTAACATGACAGGAAAATTGTGGTGAAAGCTGATGCAATTTCGAGTCATGAAAGATATGAAGAAACAAGATCTCAAGTCGACAAACCATGGTAAATGAAGGGAGAATCGATGTTGTTTCGTTCCTCGAGCCGGGTCGGTCACCCATAAAAATGAGACCATGATATCCGGGTCGGTCACCCATAAAAATGAGACCAGGAGATGCGGGTCGGTCACCCATAAAATGAGACCATGAGATGCGGGTCGGTCACCCATAAAAATGAGACCATGATATCCGGGTCGGTCACCCATAAAAATGAGACCATGATATCGAGGTCGGTCACCGAAAAAATGAGACCTTTCTAACTCGGGTCGGTCACCCAGAAAAATGAGACCTCACTAACCAGGGTCGGTCACCCAGAAAAATGAGACCTCACTAACTCGGGTCGGTCACCCAGAAAAATGAGACCTCACTAACTCGGGTCGGTCACCCAGAAAAATGAGACCTCACTAACTAGGGTCGGTCACCCAGAAAAATGAGACCTCTTTCCTTTCTAAGTTGGGGTGGTCACCCGTCATAATAAGACCCGGGTAAGTCATGTGTTGCAATGAGACAAATTCAGGTTTTCTTTACAACACTTACTAAGCTAAAGTCTTTTACAAAGACTTTAGTCAGTAACATTGTAAAGAAGGGAGCAATTATTGTAACCCAATTTTGGGTCATGCCCCAAAACTATCGAGAAAATAGCAAAAAAATAAAATAAAATAGAAGATGGTGTCGGTAAAAAAAAAATCAAGTTAAAATTTTGAACATTTTTTGAAAAATCGATTGTACCCTTTTGTGCCTGAGAAATGAAAACGCGGATCCAAAGCTAAAGTAATTTATTATGAGATAAATCCGCGTATAAATAAGTCATAAAATATAATTATATTTTTATGGACCGATTTGATACAAGCGTTGGTTAATATAACTATACTCGGAATTAATTTAGAGCGTGATTGAAGGTTTTAATTAAGCGTGACGGCTTAATTATACTTTAAATGGATCATATTAATTTTAATAAAGGCTTAGTCAATAAGAAATCAAGTGCTTAAATTTAATTCGGGCTCAATTGATTACATTTGAATTTTTGTTGATCAATTTGAATTTTCAAGCCAATTAAGCGAAATCGGGGACCTAATTGAACAAATTAAGAGTTTTATGGTCGAAGGAGGAGCTATATTGCACGGATAAAGATCAAGGACCAAAGGTGCGCAAAAATAAAGTTAACTTTGGATTTTTTACAAGGACATAATTGCACAAGATCATAAACTTAAGTTCAATTAAGGGTGCAATTGGAGGAGTAACAAATGAAGGGATCGAAATGTATTTTTGAGCCACCAGAAATCAGGAAGAGGGACCAAAAATATAATAATAATAAAAATATATAATAAATATAATAAAAAAATGGTAAAAATTGAGCCACCCGAAATCCCCCATTTTTGGGGCAAAACATGCACATTGAGCCACCAAAACTGCATTTTTCAAAAATACCTTGAGCCATGCCCCGGTTTGTTGTAACCTGTCTGATATATAAAGAAGAAGAGGGCACGAAAAAGAGGGATAAGCAAAAAAAGAACAGAAAAAAAACCAAGGAAAAACCAGGAAGATTTTCACGGAGAAGGTTTTGAAATTTCGGATACACGGTCTCGATTTTTCTCGGCGTTTTGGACTCGGTCGGCTGGATCTTGAGCTCAAGCGAAGAAACTCTGCAGTTCGCAGGCTCGACGTCCCTCTCGGCACTCAAAAAAGGGAACCTCAACATCTCGGCTCTGCTCTCTCACTTTCTCCCTGCTCCTACTCGGTTTTTTTTTTTCTGCTCCCCTATCTCACTAAAACCTGTGGCTTTCCCTCTCGGTGCAAAGAAAAATCGCCGATCACCCCCCTCATCTCACTGTCAAAAAAAACCATAGCATCCCTTCATTCTCTGGCATCTGTTCCTTCATCTCTCTCGGCCTCACAAGAAACATAGGACCCTCATATTCTCCCAGCAAGCTGTCTCTCACCCCTCTTTCGGTCGCCGTTGCTCTCTCTCTCTCAAGGAAACAGCAGCCCCGACGTCCCTCTTTCTCCAGCTCGCCAGCCACGTAGAACTCATTCATTCCACCTCAGACAACATCAGACCGTCGCCAGCACCTCAGCCATCGCCTCCGTTGAGTCAGCAGCAGCAGCAGGCCTGTCATAGTAAACAAGCTCCGGCGACTTCAAGTCCCTTTTCCGGCGAGCACAGGCGGCCATTTCGAAAACCACCACGACCAGAAGAATCACCACAACATCCTCTACACCCAGGTACCCACCATTTCCCCATTCTTTACACTTGAAAAACCTGCACATTCATTGCACTGTACACCATCTTCTACAAAAAACGCCCGGTTACTGTTGAGAGTAACCGGGTGGGCGCGGGTCGGGTCTGGGCCACGGCCCAGACCCGTGAACGTCTGGGCCACGGCCCAGACCGAGACCGTCTGGGCCACGGCCCAGACCCGAGACCGTCTGGGCCACGGCCCAGACTGTGAATGTCTGGGCCACGGCCCAGACCCGAGATGGTCTGGGCCACGACCCAGACCGATACCGTCTGGGCCACGGCCCGGACCGTGAATGTCTGGGCCACGGCCCAGACCCGAGATGGTCTGGGCCACGACCCAGACCGATACCGTCTGGGCCACGGCCCAGACAGAGACCACATCTGAGCCACGGCCAGACCAGCTATAGAGCACTGAGTTTGGCGACCAGACCGGTATTGGCGACCGGAGATGATCGAGGTGGAATTGGCGATCCATTCACCAAAAATAATATAATATATATATTATAATAAAATAATAAAATAATAAAATAAAAATAAAAATATAAAAAATAAAAACAAAAAAATAAAAAATGTTTTTTTTATATACAAAAAAAATCTAAAAAATTGTGTGTTATTTTTCTTGCATAAGGCCAATACACTAGCATATTTTAAAAATTGTTTTCTTTTACAAAAAAAAATATATATTATCTTGGGTTTTAAAGAAAAATGAGTTTTAGCATGGATTTTGCTAAAGAAAAATCATTTCTTGCATTTTGAGATTTTACAACATATTTGTAAAATCCAAGGGGTATTGGCCAATATTCAAAAAAATATAAAAAAACTTTTCGGTGATTTATATTATTTTTTTTTTTTCTTTTTTTCTTTTCGGAGTTTGGATAAATTCTATCCAAAATATTCGGTATAAATGATATATCTTTAACATGTAAATATTTTAGCAATTATAAGACAAACAAAAACATCAAGCAGCTTGCCTTAGGTAGGGCGTACTAGGGGTGCTAAAACCTTCCCTTTACGCAACCAGTCCCTTACCCTTAGAATCTCTGAAAGACCAGTCATAGGTTTCCTAGTAACCATAATACTAGGTGGCGACTCCTTTTGTTATAAAAAAATAAATAATTCCCCCGACATTTAATAATCTTCCCCGCTCATGGGGACGAGTTGCCTCGAGCGCCGCTCCTAGCCATTTTTGGGGTGCGACAATT
>CM063598.1:15854-45808 GCA_032356905.1 Salix exigua
TAACTTGCTTGAAAACAATTATATATGAATCAGCAGAATCAAAAGTTATACTCGTTCCACAGTTCAAATAGGGTTCTTATTCATTTGTAATACAAAAACAACTATCAGAGTTTGTTCCACTGCATAATATGTTGAAGAAATGCGAAATAATTCCATAGAATCCAGCAAGATAAAATTCTAAAATTAGCAGGAAATCACATAAAAAAATTAATTTTCATCTTGAAATCTACCAGGCCATCACCGACGCTAGAGTATCTTTAGTGTTCATTAAGCAGTTCTAATCAGAAATCAATAAAAGATTTATTGAACCATCTTCAACATCTGAATTACAGAAAAATTGAACATGACTAGTTACCTCTGGCACAAACATGTACAAATCCTCGCAGCTCTAATCAGCACCATGATCATGTATAGGCTAAAATGAGATTAAACAGTCAAAATGCAGGAATAAGGTGTTTAACTCAAAAATGAACAACCAAATTATAAAACAAATTTCTGACACCACTCCTCAAACTACCAATTTTTGCTCTTCCTTTGAGTTGTACTAAACTCCAAGCTTCTAGCAACTTCAAAAAAGTGTGCAACAGCTTCTTCTAGTGTACCAACAAGAACACCATGCACAAGATTAAGAATATGTCTCGATTTGGGATGCCCAAGCTAAGAAAGTTTCATCTCCGCTATGGAAAACCCTTGTTTCCTTGAAAGATCAGCTTGTCAAAGATTGTGGGAGTAGCTCCTCTTAGTCTGCTGAGTACGAGTTGTTTCTCGACCAATGCTTATGAGTGTTGTAACCCAATTTTGGGTCATGCCCCAAAACTATCAGAAAAAAACAAAAAAATAAAATAAAAGGGGGGATGGTGTCGGTAAAAATCAAGTTAAAATTTGGAACATTTTTGAAAGATTGATTGCACCCTTTTGTGCCCAGAAATAAAAAATGTGGATCCAAAGCTAAAGTAATTTATTATGAGATAAATTCGCGTATAAATTAAGTCACAAAATATAATTATATTTTTTATGGACCGATTTGATACAGTCGTTGGTTAATATAAAAACGTAATTATATTCGAGGAATTAGTTTAGGTCCAGTTGAAGGGTTTAATTAAGCTTGACGACTTAGTTATACTTTAAATTGATCAAATTAATTTTATTAAAGGCTTAGTTTAATAAGGAATCAAGTGCTTAAATTTAATTCGGGCTCAATTGATGATATTTGAGTTTTCGTTGATCAATTTGAATTTCTTCAAGCCAATTAAGCGAAATCGGGGACCTAATTGAACAAATTAAGAGTTTTACGGTCGGTTGAGGAACTAATGGCACAAATCTAAGTTCAATTAAGGGTGCAATTAAGAGTTATGAATTGAGGGACCAAAATGTATTTTGCACCCAAAAGCAACAAAGCTTGAGCCACTCAAAAAACCCATATTTTTCAGCATGCACATTGAGCAACTCACCCATTTTCATTGAGCCACCCGCATGAGCCACTTGGTTTTCGTAACCTGTCTCATATAAAAGGAAAAAAAGAAAAACTACGGGAGGGGAGATTTTTTGGAGGAGCTGAAAGGAGAATCATCGGGTCTCGGTTTTTTTTGAAATTTCCCTCATCTTCCTCCCGAAACAGCTTCCCCGGTTCTCGTCTCTCCCTCTCTTCAAACCAGTGCAACTGGTTCCTGACTCTCTCCCGATCGGCGCAAGAAAAGGCCACCATCGACCACTCTTTTGGCTTGCTTTCACCATCGCCGATCATCCCTCTGGTTGACCCATCAACAAAACCTCAGTGTCACTATCTCTCTCTCGCCTCTGGATCTCCCTTTCAGAACACAAAAACTGTGTTCTTATTCCTTCCCTCTCGGCAAACTTCTCCCTCTCTGTGCAAAGAAAAAATCGCGCGACACCCCTCATCCCACTTTCACAAGAACCACAGCGTCCCCTCATGCTCTCGGCCTCTGTTTCTTCTTCTCTCTCTCGGCCTCACAAAGAAAAACACAGACTTGAAGCCCCTCCCTCTCCTGCTCGGTCTCTCTCTCTCTAGCCGCTGTTCTCTCCGGAACCAACCGACGCTTTTGGCTCTCTCTCAGTCCACCTTTGTAGTTCACCGAGAACCACCTCCAGAAGTTCTCCATACTCCGGTGACCCTCAGCTCCGTCGCAGGCGAAGAACGGCAGAAGCAGCCCCGCACAGACGCCGCCAGCCCGAAACTTCGAGACCATTTTCCGGCGAGCACAGGCAGCCATTTCGAAAACCACCACGACCAGAAGAATCACCACAACATCCTCTACACCCAGGTACCCACCATTTCCCCATTCTTTACACTTGAAAAACCTGCACATTCATTGCACTGTACACCATCTTCTGCAAAACGCCTGCTATCGTTGAGAGTAACCGGGTGGAGTCTGAGTCGAGTCAGGCCACGGCCCGGATCAGTGAACGTCTGAGCCACGGCCAGCATCGAGATCTAGAGCCTGGGCTGACACTGAGACCAGTGAGTTGGCGACCGGAGATGATCGAGGTGAAGTGGCGATCCACTTCACCCGAAAATAATATAATAATAATATAATAATATAATAAAATAATAATAAAAATATAATAAATAAAAATAAAAAAATAAAAAATGTTTTCTTTTTTATATACAAAAAAAAATCTAAAAAAATATGTGTTATTTTTCTTGCATAAGGCCAATACACTAGCATGTTTTAAAATTGTTTTCTTAAAGAAAAAATATATTATCTTGGGTTTTGAAGAAAAATGAGTTTTAGCATGGATTTTTGCAAAGAAAAAAATCATTTATTGCATTTTTTGAGATTTTACAACACATTTGTAAAATCCAAAGGGTATTGGCCAATATTCAAAAAAATATAAAAAAAACTTTTCGGTGATTCATATTAGTTTTTTTGAGTTTGGATAAATTCTATCCAAAATATTCGGCGTAAATAATATATCGGCAACATGTAAATATTTTTATATATTTTAGCAATTATAAGACAAACAAAAACATCAAGCGACTTACCTTAGGTAGAGGCGTACTAGGAGTGCTAAAACCTTTCCTTTACGTAACCAGATCCCTTACCCTAAAATCTCCGAAAGACCAGTCATAGGTTTCCTAGTAACTCGTAATACTAGGTGGCGACTCCTTTTGTTACAAAAATAAATAATTCCCCGACACATAATAATTCTCCCGCGCATGGGGACCGATCATAACGACGTTGCTCGCCAACCATTTTTGGGGTGCGACAGAATGGCGACTCACTGGGACGCTTTGGACTAAGCTTGATAATTTTGTTTGTTTATGATATGTTATTTATTTGTGTGTTTATTCATTCATGTATTCTTATGTTGCCATGAATTATTTATTTGTTTAAAGGCTTTAGCATGCATCTTTTCATCCTGTCATCATAATATGCATCGTCATGCATCACTTTCATTTATTTTGAGAGCACACACTAACTTTAAGTTACGTGGGGACTAGCGACTTACCTATGACTTGAGTCAAGGATTAAGTTTGTGTAAACCCTAACTCTTTGCTGAGAGCTTAGATGATAGTGATTGGTATACGTACCATCCCATTATCTGCTAAGATCCCATATTACCTTTACGAAGGTGATCACTGGGACAACAAGAGACCCTCTTTAGAGCCCAAATAGTAAGCCTATCCCATGTCTCACATAAAAGAACTAGAACCTATCATTAGAGTGTATGCTCCGTAATATATTTCATATGACATAAACCTAAACAAGCATTTTACGCTTACAGGTCTTGTGAACAAAATGGCCGACACCACTAGACTTTCTATCATGGAATATGGGAAAATTTCTGAATCCTCACAATTGACCGAAGGAGACTGTATTAAGAGTAGTCTTGAAGTTCTACCACCAATCAAGAACCCGAATTGCACCCTGAATGAAGTAAACAAGCTAATGACTCATCTTCAAAGCGTGGACAAAGAGGCCTTCTTTGGAAGATATGGACGTTTAATGGAGATTGCAAGGGTAGAGGTTTTAAACCCCTGTCATGAGCTTTAGTCCATTTTGGGATCCGGATTATCGCCGTTTTCTTTTGGGAATATGGATCTATGTCCTACAATGGAGGAGTATGGGTTCTTGATCGAATTTCTAAATAACTTGTATAGAGTTTATTTTCCTTTGAGATGTGACAATATTGTAAATGAATTGTCGAAACTCCTCGGGATCTCTGGGTTGGAAAGGTTTTTGAGAGAAATCTTGCGGGTTTGAAATGGAAGTTGCTAGAGAGTGAATTAGAAGGAAATCCGGTTTAGCAAGAGAGAGCTGATTGCCTTGGGCATATTTGGCCTTGTGCTATTCCCAAGCCAAATAGGCATAATAAGTTTGGAAGCCGTGCTGCCTATGTGGAATATGAGAATACTCGGATCAATCCAGTAGCCGCTATTCTAGCCGAAACCATCATCACGCTTAATCATTGTCGAAGAGCCGGAAAAGAGGCAATGAGGTGTTGCACACAGCTGTTGCATATCTGGATGGTCAGCCATATTGAGACAAAAAGACCCATTTTCAACATTTTTTGGTGGTTTAGCCAAAAACCTTTGGAAATAGTTGTAAAAGACGAATGGGGAAATCTAGATAACCAAGGTTGGTTAGAAAAACTAGAAACCTTACCAAGGGGTGGTTTCAAATGGAGGGCTCCATGGATCAAGGCAGTGGATGTTCTAATGAATTGTGGGCAACAATGTTGGGTTCCATTGGTAGGGATCACAGGTTATGTAAGTTATGCTCCAGCTCGGTGGTAAGGCAACATGGGGGCAAGCGAGTTCATTCCAAGGACAAAAGGGGTTGCTCGGTTTTTGGTTTGTTTAAAGATTACTGCTGCAAGAGGTCATGAGAGCTATCAAGCAAGGCTGGAAGCATCTGGTTTTAGTAGAAATAAAAGGTTTGGAGAATCCGAGTACAAGCGAAGGGTATACAAAATGGAGAGATTCGATTGCTTGGACTCGACCAATGGGGAAGTGAAGTCGCCACAAGCTGAAGAGTCTGTTAAAAGGAAAAGGGTTGACAATGAAGAAGAATTGAAGAGACAAGTGGAAAAACTTCAGATGGAACTAAACAAGACCAGAAGGGACAAGATGATGATGGAAGAAATGGTGTGGGAAGGTGATAGAAAGAGAGCATTTCTAGATGAACAACTACAATCTAGGGATGCGAGACTAGCCAAGCTCGAGTTGAAGATAGTCGAGGAAGAAAATGCTAGATTGGGAATTGAAAAAGAATTAGCGGAGATGAATCAGAAATGGGTGCGAAGTTGCTCTGAACTCAACACATTGAAGACTGAACATAATGAATGCCATGACAGTATAGAATATTACCAAGAGAAGTTTGCAGAGGTCAGTCATGAGTTGATGGACAGAATCGAAAAGCATGAAGAATTGTACAAGAAATATGTGATGTCGGAGAGTCGTTCGCAGAGCTTATGAAGAATGCAGTTGGTGAAGCGAGTTGGTGATCAAAGAGGATGAGATAAAAACTCTGAAGATGAAACTCGACAAAGAGAGGGTAAAGATAACGCATCAAGCCGAAAAGTTAGCATTGATAGAAAAGCACAAGGACCAGATTGATGCCAATAATACTTCCTTGAACACAACCAACTTGTCGCTATCGAAAAAATGTCCGGGATGGACAAACAAATAGATGAAGCTGCCGCGCATGCTCGGGTCATCAGGAACAATGCTAGAAATGTGGGGAGAGACATCATCCGTTATCGGCGAAATCTAGCTGAAACCGATGCTTTCTTGGAGTCAATTGAGAACCATGGATTCGCTTTCCTACCTTTGGGAGAAGATGTGATGGAAGAAAGATTTTAATTTACTTGTCCTTTTGTGTTTTTCAAAACAATGTATCAAGCTTATCCATTCAATGAGAAGGGTGTTGTCTCTATTGCAAATTACGTCTTTTGGTGAATATAACTTAAGTAAATAACTTGCGGTCTGCAGTACTCCTAACGTCAACGTGATGAGAAATCCTGTCTATGAAGTGTTTGGCCATTAATTGTTCGCAAGAGAAACCCATTGCATTTCATATACATTCATATAAGCATTTGCATCTTACTACATACATCTTCCATTCAGCTTATGCATTCATGTACACCCAGCTCAACCACGAAACATAGGTCCCCTGCGAAGATCCACAACACCGGCTAAGAAGAAGAATGGAAAGCGAAGGAAGGATCGAGCCGAATCTCCGTACGGAAGGACCTCGAAGCTGTCCGCAATGATGTGGCGCGTTTAACCAAGCATGCTCGAAAGGGTATTAAGAACGAGAGATGGAGAAGGAACGTCGGCTTAGACGGAAGAAGCACCACCGGCAGTTCAAGGCCCGAGGCACCCCATATTCAGAGTCGAGATCACCCAAGAAACGACCGAACCCACTAGGCCCATTCCAATCCCTATTACATTGGACTTAACGGATGAGGAACCGCAAGATTCCAGATTGTTCGACCATGCGGGATATGACAAGTGGTCCGCATTGGAGGAAAGATTAAGAGCGATTGAAGGAAATGACCTATCCGACCCAATCGAGTAGGCTGAGGCATGTTTGGTACCAAATATCGTGATACCACGAAAGTTCAGAGTCCGGAATTCATCAAGTATAGTGGGGTAGAATGCTCGAAAACCCATCTTCGTTCTTACTACAACAAGATGGCGGAGGTAATACATGATGATAAGTCTGTTAATCTACTTTTTCCAGGACGACTGGCGAGTTCGATACTTAGTCGGTACATGAGGTTGGACAACATCGAGATTCGAAAGTGGGCTGATTTGGCGGATGCTTTTTGAAGCGATAAGTTCAACCTCGAAATTGCTCCGATAGGACAAGCTTGATGACAATGGAGAAAGGAGCTCAAGAGTCCGTAGGACTTATGCTCAAAGATGGAGGGACCAAGTCGTCAATGTGCAACCTCCATTGATAGAGTCCGAAATGGTGACCCTGTTTGCTAACACGTTCAAAGCTCAGTACTATGAGCACTGATGGGAAGTTCAACTCAACATTTTTTTGATGCGATGCAGATTGCTTTGAAAGGATTGAGCAGGAATCCGGAATGGAAGAATTATGGAACCCGTAGAGAAGAGGGGTTTCGTCGGAAAAGAAAAGAAGTGGAGGTGAGCAACGTGGAAGAAAGGTACAAGGGAAAGAGAAGAATTACAAGAGTTACCAAACACCTACCCCCAAACCACCAACATCAACTTCTCCAAGCCCACCACTCCAAACCAACCTTTCTACCCAAGATTCCCCACAAGTAATCAAAATAACTACCAAAGAAGAGACTATCCACAAACTGAAGAACTACCACCTTTGCCCATGACCCTAAAGGAATTATATGCCCAATTACTAAACATTGGACATATTGCTCCTCTACCACTACCCCATTTGAAGCCACCTTTCCCTGCCTGGCACAACCCTAATCTGACCTGCGAATACCATGCTTGGTAATGCGGGTCATAGTATCGAGACTTGTGCGACCTTTAAGAGAAAGGTATTGCAAGCTGATCAAGATCGGATGGATCACCATTGAGGATCCACCCAATGTGAGCCTGAATCCTTTGCCCAAACATGCTTGCGGAAGTAGTGGGGTGAATGCGATGAAACTGATAACAAAGTAAGGGCTCTCAAGGTGACTATGGCCAGATTATACGACATGTTGGTGCAATCTGGACATTTGATGGGATCAACTAAACATGACATTGGCGAAAATGACTTTTGCCCATTCCATGAACAAAGAGGGCATCACATTGATGGATGTGTTGAGTTTCAGTCAAAGGTCACCAGGATGTTGACTCTTGGGGAGTTAAGGATTGAGGATAGAGCAAACCATGAGGAGATAGCGGGGATAGAGAAGTGTAGGATCCAATCAACACCTAATGGACTCCGAGATTGGTGCTATATAAGCCTTCATGTGCAAAGGAGGTGGACTATAAAGCAATGCCGGAAATTATGCTCGCTACCCCAAACGTCGAAGTTCCTTTTGGCCAAACCGAGATAGGTGGTTTAACCCGGAGCGGTCGTTGTTTCACGCCCTTCGAGTTGGAAAAACAAAGGAAAATCAAGGGTAAAGAGGTAGTGGATCTGGAAAACGAGTTAGAGGTAAATAAACCGGTGACGGAGGAAGAGACGAATGAGTTCCTGAAATTGATGAAGCATAGTGAGTACTGTGTATGGTGGATCGAGTTGAAGAAAACCCCGCCAAAATCTCCATCATGTCATTAATACTAAGTTCGAGCCCCATCGAAATGCCTTGCAAAGGTATTGAGCGAGGCCTACGTGCCCCAAAATATTGAGCAAGCGACTATGGAGCACCTGGTAGGGAGGATCCACGCATCAAACTATTTGTATTTCATCGAAGATGAACTCGGAGCCGAAGGAACCGGCCATAATAAGCCTTTGTATATCACGGTCGGATGCAAGGATTGTCTCATCGGTAAAGTTCTCATCGATAATGGTTCCGCCCTAAATGTGTTGCCAAGACACATGCTTGGAAGAGATGCCAATAGATCCTTCTCACATGCATCCAAGTGGGATTACGCGAGAGCATACGATGGTGCTTGCCGAGGCAAGTGTTGAGGGCAATCGAAGTTGAGCTAGCCATAGGTCCCCAAGCTTTCTTGGTAACCCTTCAAGTGATGGACATTCACCCTTCTTATAGCATGTTGTTGGGAAGACCATGGATACATGCTTGCCGGAGTTATTACTTCTTCGTTGCATCAACGTTTGAAGTACATTGCCAATGGTGTCCTTGTCACTCGTCAAAGTCGAAGAAGCCATATCCGTGATGAAAAATGTAGCGGTCCCATTTATTGAAGTCGAAGATTGTACGGATGGAAACTCGCATGCATTTGAAGTTGTAAATACCGAGTGGGTGCCGGAGAATACCGTCATAAGGAAACCCAAGATCTCGGGGGCCACTAAAATGGCCGCTAAAAGCCTCTTAAAGAACAAGGTTCAGTCCGATTTGGAGCGACGAAAGAAGAAACTTCGAATGGGTTGGGATAACAAGGTTGAAGGCTGCAGAACAAAGATTTGGGTCGGGTATAAACCTAAAAAGAAGATTACCAGTAGTCGCTTTGGCAAGAAGAGAGAAAAGGATGGCGAGGATCGAGGAAGGAAGCTCGTGGAAGAGAGTTTAGTCATTCCTCCGATCGAGTCTCCTTTCCAAAGGCGACATATGTCATCCAACTCGATCCAGGGCACAAGAGCTTTCTTCAGAAGATGGTGTCTATGAGCATAAATGTTGTGGAAAAGGAGGAAGTTCAGAGCATTGTTAAGAAGATTCAGTCAGGAAAAAGGGATGAAGAGCTACCACAACTGACCATTTATACTGTAGAGGAAGTCACTGCGCAGACATGCATTCGGAAGTTAGCCAAGGGAGAGAAGTTCCAGAATTGGGAAACCCAAGAAGCTCCATTGGTTTTCAGAATGTAATGAACAATGTTTTCTACATTTGTTTTGGTTTGTTTTGTTTTAAGGCCTAGCCAGCCAATCGGATTTTATCTTTGTTTGTTGTGAACTGCATTTTTATGAAGATCATGCATTTTGTTCATCTCTTTTCTTATTTTTTATTATTTTGTGCATTTACACTCATTTTCCGCTTTTAGGAACCCTGAAAGCGGAACTTCCACAACACCACTTGCACCTTGCACTGAGAATGAATGGCCGAATTATAAAGAGCACATAATAGCTGTAGAAGAGGAAGATGGTGATGAAAATAGCATTAAAGAATTCACAAAATTATTAGAGCAACACGAACAAGTTTGGAAACCCGCTAAAGAGGAACTTGAAACCATAAATGTGGGTACTGAAGAAAGCCAAAGAGAACTCAAGGTAGGAACTTTGATCACGCAAAAGGAAAGAGAAGATTTGATTGCACTGCTTCGAGATTATACAGATGTTTTTGCTTGGTCCTATGAGGATATGCCCGGTCTAGATACAAATATTGTAGTCCATAGGCTACCATTGGAGGAGGGATGCAGACCGATTAAGCAAAAGTTAAGAAGAACGCACCCGGAAGTTTTGATCAAAGTAAAGGCGGAGATTGAAAAGCAATGGAATGCTGGTTTCTTAGAGGTGGTCAAATATCCACAATGGGTGTCCAACATAGTAGTGGTACCCAAAAAGGAGGGCAAGATTCGAGTCTGTGTGGACTTTAGGGATTTAAATTGGGCTAGCCCTAAAGATAATTTTCCTTTACCACATATAGACATGTTAGTTGATAATGCAGCCCGTAGCTCCGTGTATTCCTTTATGGATGGTTTCTCGGGTTACAATCAGATAAAAATGGCGCCGGAAGATAAGGAGAAAACGACGTTTGTTACACCATGGGGGACTTTCTGCTATAAAGTCATGCCATTTGGGTTAAAGAACGCTGGTGCCACTTATCAAAGGGCTATGGTGACTTTGTTTCACGACATGATGCACAAGGAGATTGAAGTATACGTGGATGACATGATCGCTAAATCGGGAAAAGGAGAGAATCATGTCCAAATATTGAAGAAATTATTTGACAGGTTAAGAAAATATCAATTGAGGCTTAACCCTGCAAAGTGTTCATTTGGGGTGAAGTCCGGAAGTTCTTGGGATTTGTGGTAAGTGACAAAGGAATAGAAGTAGATCCGGAAAAAGTAAAGGCTATTCAGGGTATGCCGACTCAGAGGACCGAGAAAGAAGTAAGGGATTTTTGGGAAGGTTAAATTACATTGCTCGATTCATATCCCAATTAACCACAACTCGCGATCCTATTTTCCGTTTGTTGAGAAAGAAGAATCCCGGCATTTGGAACGCAGAATGTGAAGAAGCTTTTGAGAAAATCAAGCGATGACTTGCTTAAACCACCTCTACTGGTTCCCCGTACTACAAAAGGCCATTGATTTTATACTTAATGATGGATCGAAACAATGATGGGATGTGTGCTGGGGCAACAGGATGAATCGGGAAGGAAGGAAAAGGCCATTTACTATTTAAGCAAGAAATTCATGGAGTGTGAGTCCAGATATACTATGATTGAGAAGTTGTGTTGTGCATTAGCATGGGCTGCAAAAAGGTTGCGACAGTATATGTTGTATCATACCACATGGCTAATTTCTAAATTAGACCCGTTGAAGTACATCTGTGAAAAGCCCTACTTATCCAGCCGAATCGCCAGGTGGCAAGTTCATCTGTCTCGAATATGATATAGTGTATATGACAAGGAAAGCGGTGAAAGGGAGTGTCATTGCTGATCACCTGGCGGACCATGCTATGGAGGATTATGAGCCGTTAGACTTTGATTTTCCTGATGAGGATGTGTTTTCAGTAGAGGAAGGAAAACCCGGATGGTGGACTATGTACTTTGATGGTGCTGTGAACATATGTGGTAATGGAGCGGGGGCAGTGATAATATCGCCTGACAAGAAACAATACCCAGTGTCAACGAAACTGCAATTCGGGTGCACTAATAACACAGCCGAGTATGAGGCTTGTATTCTTGGTTTGGAGACTGCATTGGAGTTAGGTGTAAAGAAGATAGATGTATATGGAGACTCGATGCTAATTATTTGTCAAGTGAAGGGAGAATGGCAAACCAAAGAAGAAAAGCTAATACCCTACCAGGAGTACCTATCTAAGTTGGCTGAAGAGTTTGAGGAAATAGAGTTCACCCATCTAGGAAGGGAAGGAAATCAGTTTGCAGATGCTTTAGCTACTCTAGCTTCTATGGCTAGAATAGACTTTGGGCAAAGCTTACAGCCGATACATATCGACATCGAAATAACCCGTCGCATTGTTGCTCGGTTGAAGAAGAAATAGATGGAAACCCTTGGTACTATGATATCAAGAACTTCATCCAAAAACAGACTTATCCCCTGGGGGCATCCAACACCGAAAAGAAGACCTTGAGAAGACTGGCAATGGATTTTTACCTTGATGGAGAAGCTTTATATAAGAGGTCATCTGATGGGACTTTGCTGAGATGCCTAGATGGGGTTGAAGCTAGAAACGCATTGCGAGAAGTGCATGAAGGGATCTACTCGACCCATGCTAGTGGACATATGATGGCGAGGAAAATACAAAGAGCTGGTTACTTTTGGATGACATTAAAGAAGGATTGCATTGACTGTGTCCGCAAATGTCACAAGTGTCAGATCTATGGGGACAAAATGAATGCCCCTCCGATACCTCTATTTAATTTGTTATCTCCGTGGCCTTTTGCAATGTGGGGGATCGATGTGATTGGACCTATCAACCCAAAAGCCAGCAATGGTCACAGGTTCATCCTCGTGGCAATTGACTACTTCACAAAATGGGTAGAGGCCGGGTCATTTGCTCATGTAACACAGAAGGTGGTGAAGAAGTTTATTGAGAGAGATCTGATATGTCGGTATGGGCCACCTGAAAAGATTATAACCGATAATGCCCAAAACTTCAATGGGAAGTTGATAACAGAACTTTGTGCTAAATGGAAGATCAAACATTCAAATTCCTCTCCTTATAGGCCCAAGATGAATGGTGCTGTAGAAGCTGCTAACAAGAACGTCAAGAAGATTGTTCAGAAGATGGTAGTCACCTATAAGGATTGGCATGAAATGTTGCCATTTGCTCTTCATGCATACTTGATCTGCAGATTCGGACCTCAACAGAGCCACTCCATACATGTTGGTGTATGGGATGGAGGCGGTAATGCCTTTAGAGGTAGAAATCCCATCACTAAGAGTCTTGATAGACTCGAACTAGATGAAGCGAGAATGGGCAAAGGTCGGATATGAGCAATTGAATTTGATCGATGAAAAGAGGTTAGCCGCAATCTGTCATCATCAATTATACCAAAGAAGGATGGCCAAAGCATATGATAAGAAAGTCCGACCTCGAAAATTCCACGAAGGCGATTTGGTGTTAAAGAAGATATTATTTGTACCAGGGCAAGATCAGAGTAAATGGGCCCCAAACTATGAAGGCCCATATGTGGTGAAGAAGTCATTCTCAGGAGGAGCTTTGCTATTGTCTAGAATGGATGGAGAAGATCTAGCTAGGCCTGTGAATTCTGACTCTGTAAAGAAATATTATGCTTGATGCGTTGTAACCTTCCTCGATAGATAAAATTCGGCCATGAATTCTTGGTGTAAGAAATTTTTCCAAAGCACATGATTTTATAATATTTATTTGCGTTCTATCATTTATTTTTGATCTATTTTGTACTCTATACTGAGGCGAGATTATAAAATAGCTATTTGTTTTAAAAGTGTCAATTTGCAAATAAAACCATGTTTTGAAATTCTTTCAAGTATATTTCGTTTAACTACAATGGAGCTAGAAAGGGTCCTATGTGGAGCAAAAAAAAAAAAAAAAAATGCATGGGGAACACATCCTATGAAGGAAGGCCACCATGAAGAGAGGGGGGACCTATGTTTCCAAAAGAGGTAACAAAGCATGCATATTATTGTCATAACACTAACCTGACAGGAAAATTGGGGTGAAAGTTGATGCAATTTCGAGTCATGAAAGATATGAAGAAACGAAATCTCAAGTTGACAAACCATGGTAAATGAATTGAGAATCGATGTTGTTTCGTTCCTCGAGCCGGGTCAGTCATCCAGAAAAATGAGACCATGCTAGCCGGGTCGGCAACCCAGAAAAATGAGACCATAGGTCGGTCACCCAGAAAAATGAGACCATGCTAGCCGGGTCGGTCACCCAGAAAAATGAGGCCATGCTAGCCGGGTCGGTCACCCAGAAAAATGAGACCATGATATCCGGGTTGGTCACCCATAAAAATGAGGCCATGATATCCGGGTCGGTCACCCATAAAAATGAGACCATGCTAGCCGGGTCGGTCACCCATAAAAATGAGACCATGCTAGCCGGGTCGGTCACCCATAAAAATGAGACCATGATATCCGGGTCGGTCACCCATAAAAATGAGACCATGATATCCGGGTCGGTCACCCATAAAAATGAGACCATGCTAGCCGGGTCGGTCACCCATAAAAATGAGACCATGATATCCGGGTCGGTCACCCATAAAAATGAGACCATGATATCCGGGTCGGTCACCCATAAAAATGAGACCATGCTAGCCGGGTCGGTCACCCATAAAAATGAGACCATGATATCCGGGTCGGTCACCCATAAAAATGAGACCATGAAAGCCGGGTCGGTCACCCATAAAAATGAGACCATGATATCCGGGTCGGTCACCCATAAAAATGAGACCATGATATCCGGGTCGGTCACCCATAAAAATCAGGCCATGATATCCGGGTCGGTCACCCATAAAAATGAGACCTTTCTAACCAGGGTCGGTCACCCAGAAAAATGAGACCTCACTAACCCGGGTCGGTCACCCATAAAAATGAGACCTTTCTAACCCAGGGCGGTCACCCATAAAAATGAGACCTCACTAACTAGGGTCGGTCACCCAGAAAAATGAGACCTCACTAACTAGGGTCGGTCACCCAGAAAAATGAGACCTCACTAACTAGGGTCGGTCACCCATAAAAATGAGACCACACTAACCTGGGGCGGTCACCCATAAAAATGAGACCTCACTAACTAGGGCCTGGTCACCCGTAAAAATGAGACCTCACTAACTCCGGCCTGGTCACCCGTAAAAATGAGACCTTACTAACTCGGGTCGGTCACCCGGAAAAATGAGACCTCACTAACTAGGGTCTGGTCACCCGTAAAAATGAGACCTCACTAACTCGGGTCGGTCACCCGTAAAAATGAGACCTCACTAACTAGGGTCCGTCACCCGTAAAAATGAGACCTCACTAACTCGGGTCGGTCACCCGGAAAAATGAGACCTCTTTCCTTTCTAAGTTGGGGTGGTCACCCGTCGAATAAGACCCGGTAAATCATGTGTTGCGATGAGACAAATTCTGGGTTTTCTTTACAACACTTACTAAGCTAAAGTCTTTTACAAAGACTTTAGTCGTAAGCATTGTAAAGAAGGGGCAATCTATTGTAACCCAATTTTGGGTCATGCCCCAAAACTATCAGAAAATAACAAAAAATAAAATAAAATGGGGATGGTGTCGGTAAAAAATCAAGTTAAAATTTGGAACATTTTTGAAAGATTGATTGCACCCTTTTGTGCCTGTAAATAAAAAATGTGGATCCAAAGCTAAAGTAATTTATTATGAGATAAATTCGCGTATAAATTAAGTCACAAAATATAATTATATTTTTTATGGACCGATTTGATACAGTCGTTGGTTAATATAAAAACGTAATTATATTCAGGAATTAATTTAGGTCCAGTTGAAGGGTTTAATTAAGCTTGACGACTTAGTTATACTTTAAATTGATCAAATTAATTTTATTAAAGGCTTAGTTTAATAAGGAATCAAGTGCTTAAATTTAATTCGGGCTCAATTGATGATATTTGAGTTTTCGTTGATCAATTTGAATTTCTTCAAGCCAATTAAGCGAAATCGGGGACCTAATTGAACAAATTAAGAGTTTTACGGTCGGTTGAGGAACTAATGGCACAAATCTAAGTTCAATTAAGGGTGCAATTAAGAGTTATGAATTGAGGGACCAAAATGTATTTTGCACCCAAAAGCAACAAAGCTTGAGCCACTCAAAAATCCATATTTTTCAGCATGCACATTGAGCAACTCACCCATTTTCATTGAGCCACCCGCATGAGCCACTTGGTTTTCGTAACCTGTCTCATATAAAAGGAAAAAAAGAAAAACTACGGGAGGGGAGATTTTTTGGAGGAGCTGAAAGGAGAATCATCGGGTCTCGGTTTTTTTTGAAATTTCCCTCATCTTCCTCCCGAAACAGACTTCCCAGGGCTCGTCTCTCCTCTCTTCAAACCAGTGCAACTGGTTCCTGACTCTCTCCCGATCGGCGCAAGAAAAGGCCACCATCGACCACTCTTTTGGCTTGCTTTCACCATCGCCGATCATCCCTCTGGTTGACCCATCAACAAAACCTCAGTGTCACTATCTCTCTCTCGCCTCTGGATCTCCCTTCGTAACACAAAAGCGTGTTCTTATTCCTTCCCTCTCGGCAAACTTCTCCCTCTCTGTGCAAAGAAAAAATCGCGCGACACCCCTCATCCCACTTTCACAAGAACCACAGCGTCCCCTCATGCTCTCGGCCTCTGTTTCTTCTTCTCTCTCTCGGCCTCACAAAGAAAAACACAGACTTGAAGCCCCTCCCTCTCCTGCTCGGTCTCTCTCTCTAGCCGCTGTTCTCTCCGGAACCAACCGACGCTTTTGGCTCTCTCTCAGTCCACCTTTGTAGTTCACCGAGAACCACCTCCAGAAGTTCTCCATACTCCGGTGACCCTCAGCTCCGTCGCAGGCGAAGAACGGCAGAAGCAGCCCCGCACAGACGCCGCCAGCCCGAAACTTCGAGACCATTTTCCGGCGAGCACAGGCGACCATTTCAAAAACCACCACGACCAGAAGAATCACCACAACGTCCTCTACACGAAGGTACCCCCCATTTCCCCATTCTTTACACTTGAAAAACATGCAAATCATTCAGCACTGTACACCATCTTCTACAAAACGCCTGCTATCGTTAAGAGTAACCGGGTGGAGTCTGGTCAGTGCAGGCCACGGCCCGGACTCAGTGAACGTCTGAGCCACGGCCAGACCGAGACCGCTCGGGCCACGGCCAGCATCGAGATCTAGAGCCTGGCCGACACTCAGACCGACTGGTCGGGCACCAGGATGATCGAGGTGAAGTGGCGATCCACTCACCCGAAAATAATATAATATATATATATTATAATAAAATAATAAAATAAAAATAAAAATATAAAAAAATAAAAAAATAAAAAACAAAAAAATACAAAATGTTTTTTTATATACAAAAAAATCTAAAAAATGTGTTATTTTTCTTGCATAAGGCCAGTACACTAGCATGTTTTAAAATTGTTTTCTTAAGGAAAAATATATATTATCTTGGGTTTTGAAGAAAAATGAGTTTTAGCATGAATTTTGCAAAGAAAATCATTTATTGCATTTTTTGAGATTTTACAACACATTTGTAAAATCCAAAGGGTATTGGCCAATATTCAAAAAAATACAAAAAAACTTTTCGGTGATTTATATTATTTTTTCGGAGTTTGGATAAATTCTATCCAATATATTCGGTATAAATGATATATCTTTAACATGTAAATATGTTTATATATTTTAGCAATTATAAGACAAACAAAAACATCAAGCAGCTTACCTTAGGTAGGGCGTACTAGGGGTGCTAAAACCTTCCCTTTACGCAACCAGTCCCTTACCCTAGAATCTCTGAAAGACCAGTCATAGGTTTCCTAGTAACCGTAATACTAGGTGGCGACTCCTTTTGTTACAAAAAATAAATAATCCCCCGACACATAATAATCTCTCCTCGCAAGATGGGGACCAGTCATAACGACGTTGCTCGCCAACCATTTTTGAGGTGCGACAATGAGCATTCCGAATGAAGGGCAGACACAATCCATCGGATAGGGTGGTGTGGGAGTCATGGTCTTTGCCTAAACAATATTTTGTGCTATGGATTGCGGTGTTAGGTAAGCTCATAACCAAGATCATCTGCACTTCATTTCCACCGACACTAGCTGTGTGTTTTGCAACGAGAACCAGGAGTTGCATTGTCACTTATTTTTCAAATGTCCCTGGACTTTGAACTTTGGGAAACCATTGTTAGGTGGTTGCATGTTCATCGTCGGATGAGCTCCCTTCCTAGTGCTATTCGAGTTCTCTTCCCAAAACAGATAAAGATGGTTTCTAGAATGCAAAGAGTCTCTCTTTCCATCTCGGTTTATCTCATCTAGGAAGAACGTAATAAAAAGCTGTTTGATTTTTCTTCATCCTTGGTGGAGAGATATTAGAGAGAAAACACGAGAGAGAAAAAGAGAGTTTGACGAGTTTATTTAAAGCTTCAGTATAATTTTTTGTTGAAATAAAATAGTGTTTTTATCCCCTTTGAGTGTTTCAAAACCACCACTAGTGGCTTCTCTCACCAACAATTGGTATCGAGCCTCGTTCCTCAAAAGCAGAGAAGTTTTTGGGATACATCCAAATTGAAGAGCTCTTCAATACTGAACTCGCTCGGTGCAAAAATCAACTCAATCGGAGCTAGGGTGACCCACACTCTCCCTTTGAAAATCGACACTATTCACCACTCTCATCCACGCACTCGAGGAAGAAGACAATTGATCTTCACGTGGGCCATATTTGAGTCGTTAGTCGAGCCTCTCATCGACAAGATGAGCCATTCATCCGCGCTAAGCCGAGCCGATACTGCTGAGCCGCTACCGACAAGCCAAGTCGTTCATCCATGCCGAGCCGAGCCACTAAGCCAAGCCAATATTGTTTAAGCCGAGCCACAAAGAATATTCTCGGCTCAATCAGAGCGAACCAACCAAAGATCCGTAGTGATTTTTGGACCAATTCACCCATTTTTAGCCTCATTTTGAACCAAGTCAGACCAATTCCCTACTATTTGGACCATTCGGGTCCATCCATGGTGTTCGTTTTGTGAAAAGAGAAGGAAAATAGGGTGATATAGTCATTCCAAAATACAATGACTACAGAAAATACTCGGACACTCATTCCAAAGTCGACCAGAGATAATTTTGATAATTGGTGCATTCGAATGAAGACATTTCTTGGCTCACAAGAATGCACAAAGAATATGGATTATGGTTATGATGAACCGTAGTCCAAAGAAGAAGAGGATGCTCTACAAGAAGCGCAAGTAAGTTCTCGAAATAACATGAAAGGACAACAAAGCCAAGACCATCATTTATCAAGGTCTTGAGATTATCTCTTCTACGTAAAAGATAATCAATCGGATGAGACAAAATGGAGAAGCCTTCTCGAAGCTTAGATTAAAAATTTTGAGATCCCTAGATCGAAAATTTGATTATGTTGTTGTTTCCATTGAAGAATCCAAGGAAGTGGATAAATTTATGGTAGATGAGTTGATGGGTTCTTTACAAGCTCATGAAAAGAAATGGAAATAAAGCAATAGAGAATGCTTTGCAATCAAAACTATCTCTCGAAGGATGACAGATATGAGCATAGAGGGACTTCAACACATGAATATACCCCTTGAGGAAGAAATCAACAAGGAAGAGGAGGCTTTCAATGATTTCAAGGAAGAGGATCTTGGAATACAAGTTTTAGAGGAAGAGGTGGTAGAAACACCACAAGAGGAGGACGAGGGCAACAACCTTTGACTCCCAGAGGAAGAGGAGGCGATTACAATAACCGTGATAAGAGAAATATTCAGTGTTATACATGCAATCAATATGGGCATTATAGCATCGAATGCGTAAAGAAAGCTCCATGAGAGTTGCATGAGCAAGCTAACTATGTAGACAAAGATGTCATCATCGAGTGGATTAATCGTATTATTTGTCCAACGGGACCTCTTTAGTGATCTCGATGAGACCATACAAGGACAGGTCATATTTGGAGATACTTCCACAGTCCCAGTTAAAGGGAAAGGCGACATCTAGATAAAGTTGAAGAATGGAGATAATAGCTACATTGCTGATATGTACTATATTCCAGCTATCAAACACAACATGCTGAGTATAGGACAACTTCTAGAGAAAGGATATACTCTCTTCATGAAAGATTGTCATGTTGCAGTCAAAGACAACAATGGGAGATTGATTGCTTTCGTGAAGATGTCTCTAAATATCTAGTATGATGCAGACAAAGTGTTTGATCTGTCATCACCAACGATGAAGAATGGCTTTAGCACTTAAGGCTTGGACATTTGAATTTTACAAGCTTGAAGATGCTTGCAAGTAAGCAGATGGTCAAAGGAATGTCTCACATTGATCATCCTGAAGAAGTCTGTGAGAGCTGTGTCCTCAGCAAGCACCATAGAGCTAGTTTTGTCAAGGAGGTAAACTGGAAAGCAAAGAGGCCACTAGAGTTAGTTCACACAGATATGTGTGAACCAATAAAGCCTATGTCAACTGGACATAACAGGTACTTCCTCACTTTTACTGATGATTTTAGTAGGAAGACCTGGATTTACTTTCTGAAGATGAAGTCAGAAGTGTTTAATTGATTTAAAGATTTTAAAGCAATTATGGAGAAGCAGAGTGGGTATAATATCGATTCAGTTAAATCGATCAAGGTGATGAATTTACATCTAATGACTTTGAAGCCTTTTGTACACAACAAGGCATCAAACATCATACAACACCAACTTATACACCTAGTTGAATGGGATAGCAAAAGGAAGAATAGAATTATTCTTGATATGGCGGAATTCTTCTTAAAGCTAAGAAGTTTCCCAAACAATACTAGGCTGAAGTCATATCTTATGCAGTATATTTACTAAACCGCTGCCCAATAAAAAGTTTTCAATATGTCACTCCAAAAAAGCATGGAGTGGTCACAAACCAAGTGTTACTCATCTTTGAGTCTTTGGTTGTGTGACATATACTGAAATCCCGGATGCAAGAAGAACAAAACTCGATGATAAAAGCGAGAAATGCATCTTTGTGGGATATGCAAATAAAAGGATGAGATACAAGTTATATAATCCCATCACAAAGAAGGTGATTATGAGCAGATATGTTATCTTTGAAGAAGATAAAACCTAGGAATGGAAAGAGGATCGGGAAGAAATCAAATGGATCAATACATATTTGATCATTGAAGAGGAAGTAGAAGTACCAACAGTACTCGTAGAAGATCCAAGAGTACCAGAAGAGGAGCCACAATCTCCAGTACACGGTTATCCTGTATTCAACAGGAGAAACTCTCCAGCATCAGGAACATCATCAATATCACCAAAAAGCACCCTCATCAGAAGAACCAAGAAGGATGATAAATTTAGAAGATTTATACGATGCAACTCAAGTAATAGAAGATACAACATTATTTTGTTTCTTCGCAGATAGTGATCCAATTAGCTTTGATGAGGTTATGAAAGAAGAGAAATAGATCATAGCAATGGATGAAGAGATACATGCCATTGAGAAGAATGATACTTGAAAGTTAACCAATTTGCTAGAAAGTGAGAAGGCAATTGGTGTGGAATGGATCTACAAGACCAAGAAGAATGCAAAAGGTGAAGTACAACGGCATAAAACAAGATTGGTGGCAAAAGGATACAAACAGAGAGAAGGCATAGACTATGAAGAAGTATTTGCTCCTATAGCCTGTCTACAGACAATCAAACTGATTATCTCACTTTCAGCACAACATAGATGGAAGATCTATTAACTTGATGTGAAATCAACATTTTCTGAATGGCTTCCTAGAAGTAGAGATTTATGTTGCACAACCACTTGACTACATTGAAGAAGACGATGAAGGTAAAGTATACACGTTGAAGAAAGCTCTCTATGATTTGAAGCAAGCTCCACGTGCATGTAATACCATAATTGATAGGTATTTTCAAGAAAATGGATTTGAAAAATATCCATATGAACACACCATATATGTGAAGAAAGAAGATGATGGGAGCACACTATTTGCTAGCTTATATATTGATGACTTGATATTCACCGGCAATAATCCTACCATGTTTACAGACTTCAAGAAAAGCATGGTACAAGAGTTTGAGATGACAGACATTGGTCTGATGATATTTTCTGGGCTTAGAAGTTGCTCAGAAAGAAGAATGGATATTTGTGTCCCAAAGCGGCTACGCCAAAGAAATTCTTGAAAAGTTGCGATCTAGTATCAACTCCAGTTGAAAATGGAGTGGAATTGAGGAAAAGTAAAGTAGGAAATGTTGATCCTACTTTAAAAGCTTGGTGGGAAGCTTGAGGTACTTGACATGTACAAGACTGTATATACTCTATGGAGTAAGACTTATCAGCAGATATATGAAGACACTAGATCAGACGCACTTGAGTGTAACTAAGAGAATTCTACGTTACATCAAAGGAACAATAAGTGAAGGTATGTTCTATACATCTAGTAAGAACTTCAAACTTGTTGGCTACTTAGATAGTGATTGTGATAGAGATTTGGATAATAGAAAAAGCATAACAGGATTTGTATTTTTGTGGGAGATACATCTTTCACATGGTCATCAAAGAAGCAATCGATAGTGATGTTATCAAGTTATTAAGCTAAGTGTATTGTCTGCCAACTCAGCTGTATGCCATTTAATATGGTTAAGGAATATGTCTGAAGCATTTGGGATTTCCTCAAGAAGATTTGACAAAGATTTATATTGATAATCGATCGACGATTGCATTAGCAAAGAATTCAGTGTATCATGAAAGAAGTAAACACATTAATACATGTCATCACTTTATCCAAGAGCATGTGAAGAACAAAGAAGTTAAGCTAATATCTTGCAAAGAAAATGATCAAATTGTAGATATCTTTACAAAGCCATTAAATGGAGACATAGTTGTCAAATTGAAGTTCATGTTTGACATGACATCTCTCAATTGAGTTTAAAGGGGGTATTTGTTAGTGTAAACTCAATCTATAAAGTCAAGCAATGCAATCATCGACATCCATAAATTAAAGCCTCTAAGAGCGTACTCTTTTATTATATTTTTATTTTCTTGATTCGTAATTTTGTTTTTTATTTATGCAATAATAGTAGTAATCATCTGAAATATTTTTTTCAAATGATTTTGTTAAAGCTAAAAATATTTATTTCTTTTTGTCAATTATTTTATTTTTAAAAATTTTTAGTATAAAATTCATGATCTTATTGGAAAGAAAGGCTTGTTTATGAAAAGGTCTTGTGGCATTGCGAGCAAAATTGTCGACAAGTCAAAATGGGAATATAATGTGCGAACATTGTCACACGTCGTCGCGTGGTGTCCCGGAGGGATCCCGACTCTCGCGATGTAGTTGAGGAAAAGTCGTCACCTAGCTGTTGAGGGTCACTAGGAACACTCGATTTGTACTCGGTCCGCTTCGGAGATTCGAGGGTAAGGGACTAGTTGCGTAAAGGGAAGGTATTAGCACCCCTTGTACGCCTTACCTGAGGTAAGTTGCATCATCTACCTTGATGTGATTTTGAATATTTCAACGGGTCATATTTATGTGTAAAAAAATGTTCCGATTTGAAAAAGGAATCGGTCACCAGTCAAAATAATCCTGGGAATTGTATTGATTACTTCTAGATGTATAAAAGCTAATCTACTTGTAGTTTCTTCATTTACCACCTAAAATTAATCATTAATCCTCATGAATTAATTTCACGGTTGACCGATCCATAAAAGAAATCGACCACCTCTTAGATCCCGACAATTTTGGTGGTTATTCCTGAATATGTAAATGTTACCCTACACGTAAATTCAACAATTACTACCTAAAATCAACCGTTAATTCTTAAAAATTAATTTTGTGATTCGTTTTAATATTAGGCCAATTTCTCAAGATTTAATAAACTTGTTATTAAATCTAGAGTGAATTTTTATAAAATACCTTGGTCGTTGCAAATAGAACACATTTTTATATTTTCATTTTGCAATCATTTTTCTTAACAAAACATAAATAAAACACAACACACACACATTCTCTTTTTCATTTCTTTTTCATCATTTTTATAACTAAAAAATACAACTCACACACACATTTGTCTTTTTCATATATTTTCATTACCTTTTACAAATCATAATTAAAAAATACAATAAATTAAAATAAACACAAAAACACAAAGAAAACTACAAAAGGAAAACAGAAGCAGCTTCGGACAATGGCAAGCAGTGCAAGGAAGACTGGCGGAGCGTCTTCCCATGCGCCGTCGTAAATGAGCAGTAGCTGGACAGGGGGGCAGATTGGCTTCTTCCTTTCCTTCTCTCGCCGGAGATGGGCTTCTGATGACCTGCAAAGCAATAGAAAACACACAAGCAAACACACAAAGGCAGCTAGGTTGTTCTCCTTCAGATCAAATATCTATTCTTCTCGGCCCGTTCTTCTTCTACTTCTTCTTCTTCTTCTTCTTCTTCTTCCTACTCTTCTTCTTCTTCATCATCTTTGTTTGTTGAAGAAAAGGGAGGGGCTAGTAGTGCTGCTAAGTCGTGGGCAGGCTACGACTCAAAAGGAAAAAAAAATTAGTGTTAGGTTTTCTTTGAGGGGTTTAGGGTTTTTGGGGTGTATGTCTTTTTTTTCTCCTTGTTTTCTTGTTGATGTGCACTCTATTTATAGAGTTTCCAAAGGTAAAATTTCAAACATAGTCCTCGACTATGCGTGTTTCTTTCAATTTGATCCTTGATTTCCAATTTGTGTGATTTGACCTCGCTTTGATTGTTAAACTCATTTTATTCAATTTTGCCCCTATAACAAGATATTTTTTTATTTTTGTCCCTTTTTTATATTTTTTTCTTTTCTTCCGAAACCTAAAAATAAGTAGGTCAAAATTTAGGTAGCAACAGATGCCCCTCTTTACAATGCTTACGACTAAAGTCTCATTTTTCGGGTGACCTACCGAGTTATAATAGTTAGAAGGGTCTCATTTTTTTTGGTGATCTACCCGGGTTAGAAGTTAAAAGGGTCTCATTTTTCTGGGTGACCTACCCAGGTTAGAAGTTAGAAGGGTCTCATTTTTCTAGATGATCTACCTGGATGGAAGATGGAAGGGTCTTATTTTTACGGTGACTCCGCCTGGATTGAAGATGAAAGGGTCTTATTTTTATGGGTGACCTACCGGATGGAAGATGGAAGGGTCTCATTTTTACGGTGACCTGCCCAGATGGAACATGGGGTCTCATTATGATTGGTGACCTACCCGGATGGAAAATGATGATGAGGGTCTCATTATAACGGGTGACCTACCCGGATGGGTGATGATAAAAAATGGGGTCTCATTATTATGGGTGACCTACCCGGATGGATGATGAAGATGGGGATGCAATGCATGATGATGCATGTATATTTACCTAAAAAATATAGGTCCCCTTTCTCTGATGCTCCATTATCGTAGGATGTCTTTGCCTAGTCTCCAAAGCTTTGTTGTCATTCATTCACCAGGTCTCAAGCGCATTGCTTCTTTTGGCCTATCTGCGATGATCTCTGCTCTCATTGCTTATCAAGTTGAACATTGCCCCCAAGTGTGGTATTGCTTCATTCACCGTGAAGGAGTGTAACAAGCCATCCATCTTCTTGGATTCTCTCAATAACAACTCTTTGGTTTGCGTGTATTCGCTAACAATCATTGCAAAGCTTGCTAATGTTGACCTCATCTTCGGTTGTCGATCAGTCATGGAGTTTTCATCAATCAAATTGTATTTATTCAAGCATATGTCATCATTAACTTTCATGGAATTGTCAAGTCATCCATAAATGCATCCAAAACTCATCGGTGCTTGCTCCGTGTTATTATCAATAAATTTCTCTCAGCAAGTGAGAGGAGATGTAATGCTACCATCACCCACATTCATGCGATGAATCTTGCCTTGAGCTGATGCAATTGTTCGGCCATGCAATCTGAAACTCTTCGTCATATACTCAATTTCTTCTAAGCAAATTCTTCTTGTCAGTGCAAAGAATTATGATATTGTCATTAACGAAGTTTTTTCTGTCTCCCATATTCATGCGGTGAACTGAACCTCGAGTCGACTAGCTTCACAACAGCTTATCTCATGATCAACCTTTATGGCGTGCATACCCTTCAACATTTATCAAAATGCAACCATGTAACAATATCTTTGGAGACAAACAAATCTACGAGTAAGATGATATTTCGAAATCGAAGGTGCTCTTCAAATGCAATCTTATTCTCAATCACTGTTGCAGCTTATCAAACCATCACTCTCTATTAAGCCATGTTGCCCTGAGTTGAATCCGTTGGTGCTCATTGATGAATTTTACTAAATCAATCATTTGCTTATGCTTCTTTGCTCCCAAGCTGATGTGAAATTATTTGCATTCCTACCAAGATCCACATTCTAGCTTCTAACTGATGAGCATTCCAATCATAACCGAGAATTGTCAATGTCAAGGATTCTTCAAATCCGGTCAATATTTTCTCCAAGTCATTCTTGTTCTAGAATTAAGTCACTGATTTCAAAGATCATGTTCCTCCAAAGTCTAATCATTGCTATAAAATCAAAGAGATGTCATTTGTTGAAAATCAAATTCATTTGGTCAGATACCCAACACACGATATTCAATAAATGTAGACCTGTAAATATTTTGTATTTTGCAAACAGTAATTTACTCATTGTGAAGACTCGATAATCTTAATAACATTTCTTCCCACGTGAGGTTTGACCACAGATATCAACGAACATGGTATAGTTCAATATTCTCTTTTGTTTAGTTTTTGTTTTGTTTTTTTTTCAAAAAAAATTTGAACTTGTCCTTAGCATCAACTTTTGGTTTTTGTCATGTCCTATCTCAATTTGATTGTTCCCAATGTTGAGTTTTCATTCTTGAGCATTCCCCTTCGTTGATTCTTAATGTTGTCACCTGTATCCTCAAACTACAAATCTCTTATAGGCCCCATCTGTATTTGCCCCAAGTGTGAGGGTGCGATCCATGTAAGGTGTTTTTAAAAATATAATATCAAACTCAAATTGGGATTACCAAGGGATAAAAATTTCAAGAATAGTGAAGGAAATAAACAAAGATGGCCTTTTGTCATTTCAAGCAAAGTTGGTTTTAATCGATAAATTTTGACCTCGTCCAATGTAATGATTTGGACGTGCGAGAGTCATGATTCGTGGGTCCATAAGTACCGAATCCATTACATGTCATGTAAACACCAAAAAAGGAAAAACGGTTCATGAATATAAATACAAGAAGGAGAGAGGGAGTAGGGATTTTTCTTCTTTCCCGTCGTCCCCATCTCCTCACTTTCTCCCAGCAGATCGAACCCTCTCCTCTCTTTTTCCCGACCAAATTCTTTTCTCTTCCCTTCATAGCATGAACCCTTCTCTTCTCTTCCCCACCTCTTCTCTTCCCTTCTCAATCGAACCACCTCTTCTCTTCCCTTCTTAATCGAACCATTCTCTTCTCTTCCCTTCTCAACCGAACCACCTCTTCTCTTCCCTTCTCAACCGAACCATTCTCTTCTCTTCCCTTCTCAACCGAACCACCTGCTCTATTTCAAGAATATTGAACCATCATCCGGACAAGAACAACCCCAAAATAGAGCAAGTTGGTGATTTACACCTCTCTTTTATATGACATGTAATAGGCATTTTAAATTGAATATTATACTGAATACAATGGGGTAGATATTAGTTTGTTGAATGCTTAAATGCGAATAATGATTGATTAGCTTCGGCTAATGGCATCCGAAAAGATGACCGGAGTAAACGATTGATTAGCTTCGACTAATGGCACCGAAAGGATAACCGGGATAAACGATTGATTAGCTCGGCTAATGGCATCCAAAAGGATGACCGGATAAACGATTGATTAGCTTCGGCTAATGGTATCCAAAAGGATGACCGGATAAATGATTGATTAGCTCCGGCTAATGGTATCCGAAAGGATGGCCGAACAAAAGATTAGTTGACCTCAAATATGAGTGCCTTATATGAATATTCGAGTGTAATGATATTTGTTGCTCGAAAAGAGAAATGGAGTTCCTATATTTCTATAATCGAATTGCTTTATGTATATACAATAAGGATGGCCCCATGTGAAGTCTTTTATGGTAGAAGGTGCAGAACACCTTTGTGTTGGGAAGAAATTGGAGATCGGAAGTTATATGGTGCAAAGTTGGTCCAAGTAACCACGAAAAAAGTGAGAATTATCATGGATGACATCAAAGTGGAACATGATAGACAGAAGAAGTATGTTGATATGAGGAGGAGACCCCTCGAGTTCAGTACGAAGGATCAAGTGTACCTAAAGGTAGCCTGATGGAAAAACATGTTGCGGTTTGGATTGAGAGGGAAACTAATCCCTCGGTTCATCGGACTCTTCAAAATCCTGCAGCGGGTAGGACCAGTAGCCTACAAAGTGGACTTGCCCCCACAATTAGCTAAGGTCCATTATGTGTTCCATGTCTCCCTATTAAGAAAGACTGATGTGGATCCCGCTAGAATTCTACCCCAGATCCCAGCTGAAGTCAATGAAGACTTAACACTAGAAATGAGTCCCGCAAGGATATAAATACAAGAAGGAGAGAAGGAGTAGGGATTTTTCATCTTTCCCGTCATCCCCATCTCCTCACTTTCTCCCAAGCAGTCGAACCCTCTCCTCTCTTTGTCCCAGCCAAATTCTTTTCTCTTCCCTTCTCAACCGAACCCTTCTCTTCTTTTCCCTTCTCAACCGAGACCACCTCTTCTTTTCCCTTCTTAACCGAACCATTCTCTTCTCTTCCCTTCTCAATCGAACCCTCTCTTCTCTTCCCTTCTCAACCGAACCACCTCTTCTCTTCCCTTCTCAACCGAACCATTCTCTTCTCTTCCCTTCTCAACCGAACTCTCTCTTCTCTTCTTTTCTCAACTGGACCATCACCACCTCTTCTCTTCCTCACAGCTAGAACCTTAGACCAAATTAAGGGAGGAGTTGGTGAATGTGTGTGAAAAGTTGAGACTTAGGGAGAAAGTGGACTTTTGCCGAGAGGAAGAAAAAGGGAAGAAGTAGGAAGTAAAGCAAACAAGAGAAAAGGAGGAAAATTTTCAAATCTTTCAAAAAACATTTTGTGAGATGAGAGAGGTAAGAGTCATGAAATTCTCTTCCTTTTTCCTCTTAGGATATGAAACAAAAATGGAGAAGAGAACCCTAGGAAAATTAACCTAATACTCAAGCTAGATGTAAAGTAAACAAAATGAAGCTAATTTTGGGAATTTTGTTGGTGGATTATGGGCTGAAATTTATGGTTACAATGTATAATTTTGTGGGGATTTTATTGATAGATTATGTTCTGAAATTTATGGGATTAAATGTGTATTTTGTTGGAATTTTTTCGTGGATTATGGGCTGAAATTTATAGTTACAATGTGTAATTTTGTTGGAATTTTATTGATAGATTATGTGCTGAAATTATGGGATAATATGTGTATTTTGTTGGAATTTTGTTGGTGGATTATGGGCTGAAATTTATAGTTACAATGTGTGATTTTATTGGAATTTTATTGATAGATTATGTGTTGAAATTATGGGATTAAATGTGTATTTTGTTGGAATTTTGTTGGTGGATTATGGGCTGAAATTTATGGTTACAATGTGTAATTTTGTTGGAATTTTACTGATAGATTATGTGCTTGAAATCATGGGATTAAATGTGTATTTTATTGGTGGATTATGGGCTGAAAGTTATGGTTACAATGTGTGATTTTGTTGGGATTTTATTGATAGATTATGTGCTGAAATTTATGGGATAAAATGTGTATTTTGTTGGAATGTTGTTGATGGATTATGTGTTAAAATTTATGGGTTCAATGTGTGTTTCCTGTTGAGATTTTGTTGATGGATTTGTGATGAAAAATAGATGCGTAATTTTGCTGAGAATCTTATGCATGTTTCGGCTAAAATTGTTGAAATAAGTATGGTGACGAATGTGAATTGGAAATAGAAATATACTGATTTTTGGACATTGACGTCGCAGGCGGTGCAGTTGGGATTGAACCATCGTCCAGACAAGAACAGCCCCGAAATAGAGCAGGTAGGTGATTTACACCTCTCCTTTTATATGACATGTAATAGGTATTTTAAATTGAATATTATACGAATAAAATGGGTTAGATATTAGTTTGTTGAATGCTTAAATGCAAATAACGATTGATTAGTTTCGGCTAATGGCATCCGAAAGGATGACCGGGATAAACGATTGATTAGCTGCGGCTAATGGCATCCGAAAGGATGGCCGGGATAAACGATTGATTAGCTGCGGCTAATGGCATCCGAAAGGATGGCCGGGATAAACGATTGATTAGCTTCGGCTAATGGCATCCGAAAGGATTCCAAAAGGATGACCGGGATAAACGATTGATTAGCTTCAGCTAATGGTATCCGAAAGGATGGCCGGAATAAATGAATGGTTAGCTCCAGCTAATGGCATCCGAAAGGATGGTCGGAACAAAAGATTAGTTGACCT
>CM063598.1:46308-70475 GCA_032356905.1 Salix exigua
AGAATATTTTAGGAACAATGGTTCAATCCAATAAGAATCCTATAATTCTTAAAACTTTATAATTTCTTTTACAAAATATTTTTTCCCATGTAATTTATCTTTACTATAGATTCAAAAATCAAATATTAGATTCCTTTATATAATATTATATAGACATTAAATATAATTTATGTCTTTATTAATAATAAATATATATTTTCATGAATATAATAATATCACGTATAACCAATCAATTAATTACAAGACATATAAAACTAGCAATTATCATTCTTCACGGTAACATTAATATGGGATAAATATTCATTACACAACAATAATGAAAAATAAATATTCTTTACACGAAATTAATAAAACCTTTATAGCCCTTACACAATATTAATTTTTATGGAAATATGGTAGGCCTTTAAGAGACTTTTTTGCACCTATGGATGTAGATAGGTGATTATTCTTGACTTTTAACATCTTAAGTTAGAAAACATAAGAATAAACAAATAAATTCTCATTACCCAATATATGGCCTAAAAAGATTATCAACTCGAAAAAGTATTTGGACCTAGAAAGGTTTCAAATCCTAGGGTGATGAGTTTGATAACTTTTCAAATGTATATGTACTTAGGCTTGACCTGTAGTTGAACCAAAAGTATTGGTTATGATATCTTGTCAGATTCACATATACTGAGTTCAACGCATAACTAAAAGATTTGGACCTAGAAAAATTTCAAATCCAAAGGTGATGAGTTTGATAACTTTTCAAATGTATATGTACTTAGGCTCGACCTGTAGTTGAACCAAAAGTATTGGTTATGATATCTTGTCAGATTCACATATACTTGAGTTCAACGCATAACTAAAAGTATTTGGACCTAGAAAAATTTCAAATCCAAAGGTGATGAGTTTGATAACTTTTCAAATGTATATATAATTAGGCTCGACCTGTAGTTGAACCAAAAGTATTGGTTATGATATCTTGTCAGATCCACATATACTTGAGTTCAACGCATAACTAAAAGTATTTGGATCTAGAAAGATTTCAAATCCAAAGGTAATGAGTCTGACAACTTTTCAAATGTATATGTATTTAGGCTCGACACGTAGTTGAATTGTTGGCTATGATGTCTTGTAAGATCCACACGTACTGGAGTTCAACGCGTAACTAAAACCAAAGATGTTAGGACTAACATCTTGTTAGATCACGAGCACTTAAGCTCAACACTTAAGAGAACCCGATGATGTTGAGTCTAACATGTTGCTAGATATACATGTATTTAGGCCCATCATACCTAAACAAAAAGTTATTTAGTTTGACATCTTGCTAAATCTATAAGCACTTAAAATCAATGCGTATCTAAACTCAAATGTGTTAGGTCTGACATCTTGTTAGAACCTTAAACACCTGATCTCAACATATAGTTGAACCCAATGGTGATAAATTTGACAGCTTTCTAGACCTATATGTACTCGTTTTTGATACTAGCTGAACTCAAGAGTTTCAGGTTTAGCATCTTGCAAAATTCATATGCTGAGGGAGTGATGAGTCTTGTAACTTTCTAGACCTATATTTATTTAGTCTCATCGTGTAAACTTGCTTTTATCTTTTCTTTTACTTTTACTCCATGTAACTTGAAGAATCACTAAGTTAGTTTTGCCCTAATCATAGAAGACAACATCTTTCTAGTTACTTCTTTACTAGAAACTTTTTTTATTCTTTTTTTAGAAGTAAAATGTACCTGAAAAGCTCATATTTAACACTAGAAATAGAGATAATGCTGCTACCTCTAGCGAGGAATTCAAGTTCCAACCTGAAACTATAAGAAATAGCAAGGGACAAGGGTCCATTCGATTGAGACCTATAAGTAGAAGGGTTGGAACCCCATCGTCCTTTTTGGGCACGGGAACCTCATGGGAGGATAATGCTAGCCCCCTCAGGCCCTAAGGATGACGCTCTTAGCACCATGAGCATACAGGAAGTTGCATTCATCAATGGCTGAAAGCTAATAGTATTAACATTAATTTGAGATCGGACTATCAGATTAAATCATATTCACTCTTTTTCTACGCAACAAACAAGTTAAAAGTCTCAGATATCTATTATAATAGATAAGAGTCCGGATCAATTTGGAATAAGATCCATTTCATTTAGCATGAATTCACACAAATGGAATATTCTGAAACCAGCGTAAAATATATCGTAATTTCTTGATAATAACGGATCTGTGAATGGCATAATTTAATGCCCGTAAAAGTCATGGCCCCTCTACGTACGCAGTACTGGTCTTTTGTTGGCGAAGCCTGATGGAGGATTTATCATAGAGTGTGATGAGCTCTGAATGGAATATCGAGATGACATAATTTATTCCACTTTCCGCGATCAGTATCGTTGGAGGAGCTGGGAGCTGGGAGCTGGTTTCCACTTTCTGATCGAGAAAGAAAGCTTACTTCGTGCAGTGCCATACAAGCTTGCCTTCGGGGAATCAGAAGCTAGCTAGAGGGATTTGCATCGTCTGAGAAGCTTCGAAAGGAAAGCAAATATGCTCAATCAACGTGGAGTTCAACTTTCCTGAAGATTAATATATAGCATCGGGATCTATCATCCTCGGTGGAGACCAGGTTCTGACCCCATTCTGCTCTGGAAGCCGGCTATCCTGACCTCATCGGCTCCCTTTTTGAGATCAAATTCCTCCAACGCTAGATATAGTTAACGTTACCTTTAATAACAGCTTCAAGAAAAGAAGAGATTGACGATCATTTACAGATAAATTTTATGGTGATGTCCCATTAGTTATGGTTATAGTTTGGTCTCATTTATTAACATGAAAGTAGTGTGATGACAAAAAACTTGGGATCTACATAATAAATTTTGAATTTAAGTTAGGATATATATTCCTTATAAAAATTTGAAACAATCATAGTTTTAACTGATCTCTCTTTCCCCTCAATTTATTTTCAATGTTTCTTTTTTGTGGTATTACTGACTTTTTTTGTGCCTTTATGACATTTTCTTTTGAGGGACGCTTTGAAATCACTTCTGGAGTCTAATTTGAAGCATCAATTTGAATATTCAAGTGTTTGTACCTTAAAAACCTTTTACAAGAACCACGAAGAGTTTGCTTTGGAATTTATTTTCACAAACTATCTTCATTGTGGTAGATATATTACGTGGTCATAATAGTTTTTTTTTTTGTACAATAAGATAATTGGAGAGCGTACGGCACAAGTTATAACTTTGTGACAACTTGCAAGCATGTCTCCCCTGTGAAGGCAAAATATAAACTTCATTAGGAGATCCCTTAATCTCTAGTTCTTATCGTTTGACCACCTAACTAGGAATGATTTGTCACGTTTATAGTACCTGCCCCATCTTCAATCCCTCAAACTTACATAATGCAATGATAGATATATGGCATGATAAGATCAAAGGAAAATTGGACTCGTAACAATTCTGAAACTAAAATTAATCGCTTAGTTTGCCGCACTGCATGAAGCAAGAACATATGGAGTTCTAGTTGCTAAGACTTTCTTAAAATAAACGGGAGGATGATATTTTGCTGAATGTTTTTATTGTATTGTTTCTTTGATAAACTATTACGGGTTATATATATACAAAAGAAAGGAGGCTCTGTCATGACAGCCTGACAAAGTAATTGTAATCCCATTATCTGTGGGATTCTACTAGAAGCCTGATATATTACAATAATATATTATAATATAATTCTTAATACTCCTCCTCAAGTTGGAGAGTGAATGTCATGAAGTCTCAACTTGTTACGTAATGTCACAAATTGATCCTTCCCCAAAGCCTTTGTGAAAACATCTGCTAGCTGGAAGTGTGTAGAAACGTGCAATGGGCTAATCACTCCAGCTTGCAGCTTTTCCCGAACTATGTGACAATCTATTTCAATATGCTTTGTACGTTCATGAAAAACAGGATTTGCCGCAATATACAAAGCGGCTTGATTATCACAGTATAATGGTGCAGGAGCTAATTGTGGAACTTTTAAATCTTCCAGTATGTATCGCAACCAAGTTAACTCCAAGCAGGTATTCGCCATAGCTCGATATTCGGCTTCTGCTGATGATCTAGAAACATTGGTTTGTTTCTTGGATTTCCATGATATGAGAGAATTGCCAAGAAAAAACACAGTAACCAGTAACTGACCTCCTTGTGGCACGACAACCACCCCAATCTGAATCACAAAATGCTTTTAAGGCAAGATTGTTGGCAGCAGAGAATAACAGACCTTGTCCAGGAGTACCTTTGACATATCTGAGGATTCGTATGGCAGCATCCCAATGAGGTTTTCGAGGCTCATGCATGAATTGACTTAGTGTCCGAACAGAATAAACTATATCAGGTCTTGTGACAGTAAGATAAATCAATCTTCCAACTAATCTTCTGTACTTAGTTGGGTCATTCAACAATGCTCCATCAGTGGGGGTAAGCTTTAAGTTTTGTTCCATGGGAAACTTCTCTGGGCGTGCTCCTGAAAGTCCCGAATCATGTAGAATATCTAGTGCATATTTTCTTTGAGACATGAAAATACCTTTCTTGGAACGAGAGAATTCAATACCCAAGAAATATTTTAAATTACCCAGATCTTTGATGCGGAAGCATTTGAGAAGAAACGTTTTAAGACGTTGCATCTCTTGAAGATTATTACCTGTGAGGAGTATGTCATCAACATAGATAAGAACTGCAGTAAAGAAAGTACCTTGAGCTTTGGTGAAAAGAGAGTAATCAGCCTTTGATTGTTGGTAACCAGCTTTTTGAATGGTCTCTGAAAAAGTAGAGAACCAGTTTCTGGATGCTTGTTTGAGACCATAAAGAGACTTGTTGAGCCGACATACAAGGTTCTCCCCCTGTCGGCAAAGACCGGGTGGAGGTTCCATATACACCACTTCATGTAAGTCACCGTGAAGAAAAGCATTTTGAACATCTAATTGGTGGATAAACCAATTGCGTGCAGCAGCAATAGTAAGAAGACAACGAAGAGTAGTGAGCTTTGCTGTAGGAGAAAAGGTCTCAAGATAATCAACGCCTTCAACCTGAGTATATCCTTTAGCAACAAGGCGAACTTTGTAGCGCTCAATAGTTCAACCAATGGGTTTATGCCCAATTGGGAGAGGAACCATGCACCATGTATTATTGTGTTGTAAGGCCTCTAATTCTGTACTCATGGCTTGTTGCCAATTTGGATCAAGGATAGCTTGAGCATAAGAGGTGGGCTCAACATGACCTGAAATATTAGCTAGAAAAGCACAATGGGCAGAAGAAAGGCTAGAATAGGAAAGAAATTGAGAAAGAGGATATCGAGTACCTTTTGCAGGATGAGACATCAGGATAGAATGATTGACTTGGTTGGACATGTGGTAATCTTTATGCCATGTCGGTGGATGCGTTGAACGAGTGGAATGGCGCATTGGAATGGGTGATGGTGAAGGAAGGGATTGTGGGAGTTCCAGGGGAGGATTGGATGATGGAGGATCAATAGGAGAAGAGGAGAGATTTGAGGTTCGAGAGGACAAGGGTGATGAGTAAGATGTAGTGGTGTCGTGTAAGGCAGGGGTGGGGTCAGTGGGTTGGGGCATGTGGATGGTAGGGAGAGGACTTGGCGAAGTGATGGGTTGTAAAAGGTCAGTACGGGGAGATGAGGTACTAGTGGGAGAGGAGAATGGAAAATGGTTCTCATAAAATTTGACATCACGACTTACGAAAAAATTATTTGTCTCCATATCATAAAGTTTGTAACCTTTTTGACCAGTAGGGTAGCCAACAAAGACACAAGATTTTGCACGGGGATCAAATTTAGTTGTAGGATGAACGACAGTCGCATAACAGAGACAACCAAAGACTTTCAAGTGCTTAAAAGATGGTGGGCGTTTGTATAATAATTCATAAGGTGATTTGGTGGATAAGAGAGGAGATGGGAGTCGATTAATAAGGTATACAGCAGTCAAGACACATTCACCCCAAAAGGTAAGGGGTAAATGGGATTGAAAACGGAGTGCACGTGCAACAGTAAGAATATGACGATGTTTACGCTCCACAACACCATTTTGTTGCGGAGTGTAAACACAGGTGCGTTGATATTCGATGCCAGTGGTTTGAAAAAAATCTTTCATGGATAGAAATTCAGACCCATTGTCTACTCTAATGGCTTTAATGTGGGCATGAAACTGAGTACGAGCAAAAATAATAAAAGATTTTAAAAAGTGTTGCGTATTAGACTTATGCTGCATCAAAAATATCCATGTGCATCTGGTAAAATCATCCACAATAGTAAGAAAGAAACGTGCCCCTAAATGTGTGGAAATTTTATGTGGACCCCAAATGTCACAGTGTAATAAATCAAATGGTGCATGAGTTGATATTGAGCTTAAAGGAAATGGAAGTCTGGTTTGCTTGGCCAAAGGACAAACATTACAAATATTATTAAAGGAAAGAGTACCGGATAATAATGGAGAAAGTAATTTAAGACGATAAGGTGATGGATGTCCTAGTCGCATATGCCATAAGTTTGAGGAATGAAATACTTGACAGGAGATGGGTGCCCTTTGCAACGGAGACATGTAATAAAGACCACCATGTTGTTTACCCGAGCCAATCATCTTCCCCGTAGCCAAGTCCTGCAAAACACAAAAAGTGGGAAACAAAATAGCACAACAATTTAAGGAAGCAGTGACTTTGCTAACAGACATAAGATTTAAGCGAAAAGATGGAACACATAAAACTTTGTCTAAAGTGATGTCAGAATTAAATGGTATAGTGCCAATAGAAGTGATGGGTGCACAGGACCCAGTAGGTAAATTAACATTAGGTATTGGTGAGTATGTTGTTTTAATGAAACAAGCAGAATCGGAAGTGATATGGTCAGTAGCTCCGCTATCCAAAATCCAAGGTTGAGTGAATACAGAATTAAGTAAGGGAATGGAAAATGGAGACAGACCTGCAGCATTTGCATAAACATCGTTATTACCAGAAGCATTGTTTGAGTGCATCATATACACGGCATGGGCAAGTTGTTGAAGTTCTGCGGAAGAAAGACCATTGAAAACATTTTGTTGTGGGGCCTGTTGGTTGGCAGATTGACTTGGGCATGGAATGAGAGTAGTCTGCTGGATGGTTGCTTGGGAAGCTGCATTGGCTGAGAGATGTGTATTTGAAGAGAAACCACCACGAGAGCTTTGAGAAAAATAACCTTGAGAACCACGTTGTTGTTGTGAAGGTGGTCTCTGCTGGAAGGGTTTTCCTTGCTTGGGGGGCCATATTCCATTCTTATAATTGCACCTCTCCTCAGTGTGACTTTTGGTTTCACAAAATTTACAATAATATTTCAGCTTTTAACAGGTTGCAATTGAATGCCCATCCCGATCACAATGCTCACATCTCCTTTGCTTGGGATCATTGGAGGAACTGTTTGGGTGGCTTTGGATTGTAGCAGCAAGGGAAAAATTCTCAGTTGCACTTGAGGTCATTTGTCGTTGAGTCTCGTCTTGAATGACGAGTGAGTAGGCTTGGCGAATGTTAGGCAGTGGTGCCATCATAAGAATGTTGGTGCGAACATTATTAAAGGTGTCATTCAGCCCCATGAGAAATTGCATCATCTGATCTTCTTCTTTTTGCTCTCGGTGTGTCTGCTCTTCATTACATGTGATGGGAGGTCGAAATGTTTCCAACTCATCCCAGAGGTCTTTGAGCTTTGAGAAATAAACTTGAACTGTCATGGTGCCTTGTGATAGAGAGGTGATGGATTTTTGAATCTGATATACTGTGGGTGCATTTTTTTGTGAAAATTGGTCTTTAAAATCCTTCCATACCTGGTGTGCAGTCCTCGCGTGGATGACTCCTTTGCTGAGACCAGGCTCCACAGAGTGTGAAAGCCATGTCAAAACCATACTATTACATTGATTCCAAAAAGCGTATTCTTTTGGTTGCTCTGTTTCTGAAGGACGTTGAATGGATCCATCAACAAATCCTAACTTGTTCTTGGCTATAAGAGCATGAATCATTGACTGGCTCCATGTTGAATAATTGGCACCGTTTAGTTTTTCTGGGACAAGCATATGTCCAGGATGGTCTGAATGATGAAAATTATATGGATTTGATGAATCCATACTGGAGTTTAAGTTGTTTGTGTTTTGTGTTTTGCTCGTTCGTCTGGCAGTTCTTTGGTGATGGAGAGGATGCTGTGTTTAGTGATTTAGGTTTTGAAAGTGATGGAGGCGGATGGCGGCGTTGTTTGAAAGTTTTGTTAGGGTTTGGAGAGGACTGAAAAATCAGGCACCAAGATGCTCTGATACCATCTTAAAATAAACGGGAGGATGATATTTTGCTGAATGTTTTTATTGTATTGTTTCTTTGATAAACTGTTACGGGTTATATATATACAAAAGAAAGGAGGCTCTGTCATGACAGCCTGGCAAAGTAATTGTAATCCCATTATCTGTGGGATTCTACTAGAAGCCTGATATATTACAATAATATATTATAATATAATTCTTAATAGAATTGAAGCTTGTTTGCCCCAACAATCTTGATCACAATGGAATAATCACTTGAATATCATGGGATATAAAAATAAAGCATACATCTAAAAAGATATCAACTCAGGGGATGGATTTAAAGCATACATCAGGGATGTCTTTTGTCTCTTAAAATCTCCCAAGTACCGTGGATAGTGAATTTCCCTGATGGAGAGCTTGTCCACACCACTGTATCATTTCTGTTGAGGTACACCGATATGTTGATGGTCCTCCAAGTTTGTTGGATATGCATAGGGGAGTTAGGGAAACTCCAAGAACCATGAGAGATGGCTGCAGAAACTGTAGCTTGCCGGTGGAAGCTATCTATCTAGGGGTGAGCAAGTCACTGAGACGACGGCCTTAGGGAAGCCTATAGTCATGCTAAAGAGAAGTGTTCTTGTCATTGCCAATGCATGTTAAGAATTTCCCGCGGAAATATTCTCTAGTTTGGAGAATTTTCCTCCAAGACTATGAGGGATTTGCAGGGATGGAAGCTTGCCACAAGGAACCCTTTTGGAGCAGATTAGCATGGATCCAAGAAGCCCCAATTGTATCTTTGTTAAAGAGGAGGCACCAGATAAAATTCGTGGTGGCTGCAACATTCCAGACACGTATCCTCTTGATTCTAAGACCCCCTTTCTTTAAAGGATAGTAGATGGTGGACCAAAAAAGAAAAAAAAGGGCCTAGTGCTTTTAAGGAGTTTTTTAGTTTTTAAATCACAAAAAAGTATTTCAAAATGGATAAATGATGTTTTTATTGATATAATTCTATGTGTTTTTTGTTAAAAAAATTAAAGGTGTATTGAGTTGAAAAAATAGTTTATTGAGATTTTAATAGTAATTATAAATTAGGTGTTGGATGTAAAAATAGGTGGAAATAGTTTTTAAGTCTAAAAAACTCTAACTTGATTTCCTATTCACCTCTCTATTGGTCAAATAATATATAAAAAACAATGTGTTGTCTAATTTATTTTAAAAAATAATAATAAATAAAAGCCCAAACACGTGTATGTATATGTGTGTGTGTCTATATATATATATATTGAAATGAACTTGAAAACAAACTTAACATGATATTTAAATTAATAATCAATTTTTTCATAGTTCTTAAATAATATCATAGGTTTTATGAGAATGCTAACAAATTGTTTTTCAACCATTACGTGCTTAATATGCAAAAAAACGAAATGATCATAATTACATAATGAAAATAAAACTTATAACTTTTAAAAACATTTTTTAGCTAAACAACATATAAAGATGAAATAATAATAAAATTGAGTTTAGATTGAAAAAAATGCATAGTTCATACTTATTTTAAAATGGTTGAATTTTTTTAGAAACCTTAATTCTCATAGTTTTTTGTACAATAATATCTATTTTTATAAGAATTAAATTTAAAATAAATCCTAGAAATCAAGGTTATTAAACTTGAGATCATAATCATGATATGGATAACAGTTGACGGTGTGCAAAGTCAATATATAAGTATTTCAATGATTTTTAAAAGTTAAAAAAGTAAATTACAATTTCAGGGCCTACAAGACATGGACAAGTAGTGAAATGCTAACGTTAGTCGACTCGAGAGAACATGTTCTGATGAAGCTGTGCATGGATGAGATAAGGAAAGGAAACACTCGAGGAGGGAAAAAGATGGTGTGAAGGTGGGACCCCTTCTAGTCAAGAAGGTGGCTGAGGATTAGGACATTGACAGCTCGGAAAGAAACATCCTCTTTTTATTATTATTATTATTTTCTGTTTCAGTTTAGGGACAGTACTAAAAACACGTTTATTAATTTCTGTTTCAATTCAGGGACAGTACTAAAAACACGTTTATTAATTTCTGTTCCAGTCTACGGACAGTACTAAGAACACGTGTTTAAAGGGCAGCCTCCACTCCAATTCTCTAATTATCTCTTCTTTCTTACGAGTGGAAGGCCTCTCCATCTTTATTATTATTATTATTATTATTATTATTATTATTATTATTCTATTCTATTACGTGTCCTTCTCTTATTCACAAGTTTCATTGTCGGTCAATTATCAACTCCAGTTAGTTTACTATGCGGCCCTTCCTCCATTAGTTGCCACATGATCTCTGTATCCCTCGTCACATTACCTCATACATGATGAAACACCTTAACTTTTTATTTTTATTTTATTAAAACAAATATCGTTTTTCTTCTTCTAATTACTCTATTCTATGGTCTAATTTAATAAAATTAGACTCTTCCTACTTTTTTCTTTTAATTTTCATTCTCCCTTTTATTTTTGAATTTCTAATAATAATTATCCAGGTTGCTTTTAAATAGCCAGATAAATTGAATCATATCATGAAAACTCTCAAATATTTTAATTTTATACTTGGAATATATAGGAAATTTTCTTATTTTTCTCTCAATTTCCATCATCATGACCTTTTTTTTACAAGTCAATCAAGTTATCCTTGGAGTGACCAACTTGACTAGGTCATATTGGAGCAACTCCTAATCAATTCTATTTTAAACTTATGCAAAGTAGAGAGTCGAACAAGAAGATTTTAAGGTTGATAAGTTGGATTGAGTTTCATAATAATATCCAATAATTCTCTAGTTTTCACCATATAAACTAATTGAACACAACATTGTTATGGTCACGGATTTTGAATTCATCTCACAATGTAGACACATGCACATATAAGCTACTTGAATACAACATTGCTATGACCTAAGTATTTGATTTCACCATCTCCAAAGATTCTTTTACATTTAAAATTTACAAGGAATTACTATTGTTTAGTTATTTTGCACCCAAAATTTTATTTAAATATAAGAAATAAGATTATGTATATAGTTGAACTGATAGATTTCAAGATTGATAGGTTGGATTGAGTTAAAAAAAAAATATCAAAAACTTTGTGTGACCTATATATGTTTTGTTACATTCAAAATGTTTTAACATATAAACTAATTGAATACAATATTTATATGGTCAATGATTTGAATTTGACTCACTATATAAACTAAATGAATATGACGTTGATGTCGTAACCCAATTTTTGGGTTACTCCCCAAAATAAAATAAAAATGACAAAAATAAAATAAAAGTGGTTTGGTGTTGTTAGAAAAATTGTGGTGAAAATTTTGAATATTTTCTGAGCTTAATCATATCACTGTTGCGCCTAAAAATGAGAAAAAAAAAATACAAATTCGAGGTAAACATTAAGTCAAAAATTGTAATTATATTTTTTATAAGCTAAGTTGATTTAATCATGGGCTAATTCAAAATATTATTATGTTTGAAAATTAATTTAGGGTCCAATTGAAGAATTTAATTAAGTGCAAGGACGTAATTATGCTTTAAATTGATCAAATTAATTTTATTACGGGCTTAATTGACAAAAAATCAAATTCTTGAATTTAATTCGGGTTCAATTTAGGAGATTGGAATTTTTGGAGACCCAATTGAATTTTTTCCAAGTTAATTGTGCAAAATTAGGGGCCAAATTGAAGACAATTGAGAATTTAATGCTCAATTGAGGGTCAAATTGCACAAAACAAAAGGCAGGGACTAGAATAAAAATGGCATGCAAATTAAAGGACCAAAACATATTTATACCTACAACTATTTTTAACAACAATCCACCACCCCGCCGAAAGCAATCAATAGGTCGGTTGTTGCACATGCCACCCAGACAAAAACCATAGTGTTTCAGCTACTGTACATATTGGTTTTCTGCTATAAATAGCCATGCAGAACGATGAAATACAGGAGGAAGAGAAGACGACCCAGGGAAGATACCACGCAGAAAGCTTTCAAATTTTTCCCTCTTGTTTTCTTCGTTCATCAGGCCTTTGTTCATTTTTTTTCATTTTTTTTCTTCCTTTCTCTTTTCTCTTCCGTTCGTCTCTCTCTCTCGGTCGTTATCTCTCTCTCCCTCTAAAATTTCACACAACACTCCCTCTCTCTCTCTCTCGGCTTGAAAAACAGCCACTGTCGACCACCTCCCCCCATCTCACCGTCGACCGTCCAGGCCCCTCTTGAGCATCACAATCGTCTCCCTTATCACTGCAGCAACCCAGGCAGTTAGCTCCGGTGAAGAAGGCAGAGCAGCCCCGACACAACAGCAACAAGTCGACGACTTTGAGGGCATTTTCCGGCCACCACAGACCTCCATTTACAAAACCATCACGACAGGAAGGATCACCTCGATCCCCTATACACGACTGTATCCTCAGGTAATCCTCTCGTTGAAGTCGGCCATCTTACTGTTCACAAAGTCACTGTTCTTCTTCTTTGTTTTCGTTTTGTTTTCTTTTTCTTTTCGGTTCGAGCCGGGTTAACACGCCCAACCCAAGATTAATTGGGCTTCCTTCTAGCCCAGACGAGCTGGAAGCCCAACCTAAAATAAAATCGAGTTGTCGACCTGGATCGACGACTTCGATCAAGATCAACTCAGTCGGAAGCCCGACTCAAATCAAGTGGTCGTCAATCCATCAGTCGACTGACCAATTCAAAATAATAAAAATAATAAAAAATAATAAAAATATAAAAAATATAAAAATATAAAAAATATAAAATAATTAAAAAAATAATAAAAAATATTTTTTCTTTTAAAAAAATTTTCAATTTTTTTTGTTTTCTTGCATACGGTCGGATTCCAAAACTTTTCTCATTGTATTTTTCGTAAAAAAAATATGTTCTTTCATATTTTAAAATGAAAAATTTGGATATTGTAACCGGTTTACAATTATCCATCGGAAGTCGGCCAAAATATCAAAAATGATTTAATAATTATTTTGTTTTCACGGTGTAAATTTACATTGTAAAGTACATCCGTAGATTAAAATAAAAAAAAATCTTCAATTGCGGTGTAAAATTACATCATAAAGTACACCAGCAAAGCAAAAAAAAAATGTTTCTTTGAAAAATGGAGTGCAAAATTTTAACTTAGAAAAAAAAACAATTAAACAACAATGCAATTTACCTTAGGTAAGGTGCACTGAGGGTGATGCGTCTTCCCCTTGCACAACAAGTCCTCTTACCCTAGACTCTCACAGACCAATAGGTTCCCAGTGACCTTAATACTATGTGGCCATTGTTCACCGCGCATAAACGACCTTAATACTTTTTATGACAATAAACAACCCCATTTTCACCGCGCGCCGTTGTTCCTCGAAACAGGGAACTCCACTGGGGACCAAGGACTGAGCTTTGATTGTTTGATTGTTTTTTTCTCAGTTTGCTTTTTGCACTTTTTTTTAACTGCTTTAACATGCATATTTACTGTTTTAGCATGCATTTTACTTTCAATTCATGTATAACATTAAATTTAAATTAATGTCATCATGCATTTTAATTTTCTAAGTAAACCCAAATTTAAGTTAGGTGGGGATTAACGGTCTGCCCCATGATTTTTAGTCGAGGTTCAGATTCGTGAAACATCCAACTATGAACTGAGTGTTTACTTGATAATGGCGGTCACATTGTGCCCCAACCATTTCTTGTAAACCCCCATACCACCTTCACGTGAGGTGGTCACTGGGCAGTTCATAGACCCTTTGAGACCAGGTAGAAAGCTTACCCCTCATGTAGTGACTTAGAGCTTGCTTTTGGGTACACCATTCGTGATAATTCACTTGTTATGTATGTACATACATTTGCATTCTCATGCATTCATCACTACATAACATATCATCATCAGGTTGAAATATAGGTCCCCGAAGAAATTTACCTCCTAGGATTTACAACACTCGTCTCCGTCAAAGAAATATGGAAGACGAAGAACGTGCACATCAAGATGCTCACTTCCAAGAGGAGTTGAATTCTTTAAAAGACAATGTAGCTCGCATCGCTAGTCTATTTGAGAAGACACTAAGAAATGCCTCTGGCGAGGGTACTTCAACTAGACCTCCGACAACTACTCGAACACAAGCGGTAAACAATCCTAATGAAATAATCGGAGAAGGGGTTCAGAATCCTCAACAAAATCCTGTTTTTGGACATACAACCGCATCGGCACCCCTACCAACACCGATTGGTGGAATATCTATAAATGAGTCCCATAAAACACAGTCATCTGACGGTGTTGTCAAGATAAGATGGCGACGCTGGAAGCAAGGATAAGAGTCATTGAGGGAGTAAACTTTTATGACCCAGTACAAGCTGCAGAAATGTGTTTAGTCCCGAACGTTGTAATACCAAGAAAGTTTCGTGTCCCTGAATTTATCAAATACACCGGGACACAATGCCCTGTCACTCACCTAAAATCATATTGTAACAAAATGGCAGAAGTAGTTCATGATGAAAAGCTATTGATGCATTTTTTCCAAGACAGTTTGAGTGGGGCAGCATTGAATTGGTACATGAGATTAGACAACACCAGGATCCGTATTTGGAAAAATATGGTAGATGCTTTCATCCAGCAATATAAGTACAACATGGACATTGTTCCCGACAGAACAAGTTTGTCCAATCTAGAGAAGAAAGACAAAGAAAGCATAAGGGAATATGCTCAAAGATGGAGAGATCTCGCTACACAGGTACATCCTCCACTTCTAGATAAAGAGATGGTGACATTATTCGCCAACACGCTAAGAGCACCCTATTAAGAACATGTGATGGGAAGTTCAGCGTAGCAATTCACGGATGCTGTAGTTGTGGCAGAGCGAATAGAACAGGGAATTCGAAGTGGAAGAATCCTCGCACCTGCGAAGAAAAATGGCTTTGAAGGCAAAAGAAAAGATGCCGAATATTCTGGAGACGATTATAAGGGTAGGAGCAACCAATTCCAAAACTCCCATCGCCCCTCTTCTCAAATCTCCAACATCAATCTTCAAGCCAAAGATCCATCTAAAAATTTTCCGAAAAGAAATTACCAGAAAACCCAAGATCAGCTACCTCCATTACCATTGCCTTTGAATGAGATGTATCAAAACTTGGTAAGCACTGGGAAAATAGCTCCTGAACCTTATGCACCTTTGCAACCACCTTATCCTGATTGGTACAAACCTGATTTAAGCTGCGAATACCATACCGGTGTTGTAGGGCATATCATTCATACTTGTGGTGCCTTCAGAAAGATGCTCATGCTTTTGATTAAAGCTGGGTGGGTAACATCCGAAGGAAATCTAAGCCCGACATCCAAGTAAGCTTCACAGAAATAGGGTACCAAGTGTCTGCACCAATTAAAGTGAAGTCAGCAAAAGCTTTTGGAAAGGGAATGTGCCGATATTGGAAGATGAAGTTTGCTTCCGTGATTTCCTTTTATTTTGGTCATGTCCGCACATTATATCTGCATTTTGATTTGTCGACAATTTTGCTGGTAATGCCCTAAGACCTTTTCGTTGTTAAGCAAACATTTCTTTGCGGTGGTTGTGTTGTTTTGTTGTACCTTTGCTTATTGTTTAAATAACACAAGTATAACCCTTTCATCCAAATTATACATGATCCCAAGATTTCATAAAGATTTTTGGCAAATCAAAGTCTAGTACGAGAATGAATGCCAATTTGATGTTTGTTTAACAAATGTGTTCTGGGAATTCAAAGGATTTCATTGAAAGGTGATCTCATACCACCAAAACCCACATAATAAAGCTAACCTCTTAGCCAAACAAATAATCAAGAAAATCAAAAAACTTGTTTCACATGGAAAAGAAAAGCTTATTGATTCAAATTGCATGTTTTTGAAATGACGAAAGGCCATCTTTAATATGCCGTCATAATGTATCAAATATCCTTTGCAGTCCCTATTTGAGCCTAATAATTTTATTTTCTTGATAATTAACCCTGACAAGGATCATACCCTACACTGGGGGGCAAGTGGAAAAAAATAATTGCAAAACAGTCCCTAATGACAAGTGACGCCCGAACAAAGCTGGGGGCATAAACATAAAAAGGGTTTTAGTACACTATAGCAAATTAATTCAACATTTTGGTTGTACTAAAAACCCAACATAGAAACCCCAAACAACATATTTTAAGGGTATGTCAAGTCAGCACAACGTTAGTGCCAAATAACATTGAAAAAACCAAGCAAATATTGGGGGGCATGTCAACATAAAAAGCCCAAATAAAATACTTGTGGGGCATGTCAAGTCAGCACAATGTTAGTGCCAAATACCAATGAAAAAGCCTAAACAAATATCGGGGGGCATGTCAAGGTCAAAGCCCAAGCCAACAATGGGGGGGCATGCTAGGTCACTATGCAAATCAATCATGAGGGATAAATGAAGTTCTAAGAGTAAACACTAAGTGATCCTTAGTCCAAAAAACCCTTAAACACTTTTTGAGCCTACAAATATTATTTTTTTCGTAGCCAGTAACCTAAGTCTATGTTACAAGCTTAATAAAGTCCTTTCTGATCAAATACAAGTTATCTGGATCGATAAGCAATGCTTTTCCATGTGAAACAAGCCATGCAAATGTTTCACCAAACTTGATCGAAGCCATTTTGAAATACAAGACATGCAAACAAATATCATTTCACATTCTTGTCAAAGTCAATATAAAAACCTGACAATGAGATCACTTGAATTCTTTCGAGAACAAGCTTGTTAAACATCAAAATGGTTTTTGTTCTTGGAATGACTTTGAAATTCCAAAAGTTTTACTTGAAAATATTTTTTACAAATAACCATCCCTTTCCTGTAAATACTCAAAGCCTAAAACACTGGTGTGACATGATCTGACTGGGAGAATCAAAATGGGTTTTTTGTGCTTGGAATGATTTTGAAATTCTAAAAATCCCACATGAAAACACCATCTTTGCAAATAATCAACCTCTTCCTGCAAACACCTGAAGCCCAAAACACTTTTGGGGCATGAACAAACAGAGGGGCAATCTAAAAAGCAATTGAAGTTGACTCTATCATTCCTTTTCAAAGAATTTGGATCAAACTTAGAGGGGCATATCATCTCCAGTGGTCAACATCAACAAGTTGCGACTTGAGTATGTAGAAGCGAGAAGCCGTCAAATCACGAAGTTTACTCCATAATTCATTTTCAGAGAATCTAGATCAAACTCGGGGGGCATGTTGATATGGAAAATCTATCATCCCCGGTGGTCAAAATCATAAGTTGCGGCTTGAGTATGCAGAAGCGAGAAGCCATCAAATCTAGAAGTCCAAATCCCGGAAAAGAAGGTCTAGAGGAAGAAAGGGGACCTATATTTCTTAGGTAAGTATACATGCATCATCATTTATTACATCCCTATAGAGAATATAGGAAATGTTATGGAGGGATCGTAATTTACGAACCTTTATTCATTTTGCGTACGCTTTCAAGCTCTCATCTCTTACATTTTCTTGAGTTCGCTTTTCAGCTTTATATATTCCTTGATTTTGGGTGTCGTCATGCATTTCACCACCATTGAAAATCTATAAAATATTTTGGAGGGATCGTAATTTACGAACCTTCATTCATTTTGTGCACGCCTCCGAGCTCTTACCCCTTTCACTTCCTTAAGCATGCTTTTCGACTTTATCTCTTTCCTAATGGGAATGTCATCATGCATTGCATCTCCCCGCTGATAATCTAGAAAATGTTTAGAAGGGATTGTAATTTACAAACCTTCATCATTTTTTTGTGCGCCTTTGAGCCCTCATCATTTTCACTTCGTTAAGTGCACTTACGAGCCTTTCATTCAGCAGATAGAGCGTTTTTCAACCCTATCTCTTTCCTTATTTGAATGCGCTTTCTAGCCATCAACCAACTCAGATAGTGCACTTTTAGGTCCTATCTCTTTCCAGAATTTGGTGAGCTTTCCAACCCTCGGTCCATCAATTAAATAGTGCGCTTTCTAGCCCTATTTCCCCTCATCTTCAAGTGCGTTTTCAGACCCTCGACCATCAATTAAAATAGTGCGCTTTCAAGCCCTATTTCCCCTCATCTTCGAGTGCGTTTTCAGACCCTCGACCCTCGATTAAAATAGTGCGCTTTCAAGCCCTATTTCCCCTCATCTTCTAGTGCGTTTTCATACCCTCAACCATCGATTAAAATAGTGCGCTTTCCAGCCCTATTTCCCCTCATCTTCGAGTGCATTTTCAAGCCCTATTTCCCCTCATCTTCGAGTGCATTTTCATACCCTCGAACATCGATTAAAATAGTGCGCTTTCCAGCCCTATTTCCCCTCATCTTCGAGTGCATTTTCATACCCTCAACCATCATTTTCACCTGGGTAGGTCACCCATAACAATGAGACCACCTCCACCATTTTTTCACCTGGGTAGGTCACCCATAACAATGAGACCACCATCACCATTTTTCACTTGGGTAGGTCACCTATAACAATAAGACCACCTCCACCATTTTCACCATTTCCTGGGTAGGTCACCCATAACAATGAGACCATCTTCACCATTTTTCATCTGGGTAGGTCACCAATTACAATGAGACTATTTTCCTGTATCATTCACAAACATCACAATCTTCCATCCTTTTTGAGTGTCCTTCTTAGGCCCAATTCTTAGGTAATGCGCTTTCTAGCCCTATCTTACCATTCCTTTCTGAGCACGCTTTATAGCCCTCATTCTCATTTTTGGATGGATCAACTATTTCTTGATTTGGTACATCCACCATTCTTTTTCTTTACAACGCTTACTATCTAAAGTCTTTTCCAAAACTTTAGTCGTAAGCATTGTAAAGAGGGCGGCAACTGTCGTCACTCAATTTTTGGGTTACTTCCCAAAATAAAATAAAAATGACAAAAATAAAATAAAAGCGGTTTGGTGATGTTAGAAAAATTATGGTGAAAATTTTAAATATTTTCTGAGCTTAATCATATCCCTGTTGCGCCCAAAAATGAGAAAAAATACAAATTCGAGGTAAACATTAAGTCAAAAATCGTAATTATATTTTTTATAAGCCAAGTTGATTTAATCATGGGCTAATTCAAAATATAATTATGTTGGAAAATTAATTTAGGGTCCAATTGAAGAATTTAATTAAGTGCTAGAACTTAATTATGTTTTAAATCGATCAAATTAATTTTATTACTGGCTTAATTGACAAAAAGTCAAATTCTTGAATTTAATTCGGGTTCAATTTAGGAGATTGGAATTTTTGGAGGCGCAATTGAATTTTTTCCAAGTTAATTGTGCAAAATTAGGGGCCAAATTGAAGACAATTGAGAATTTAATGCTCAATTAAGGGTCAAATTGCACAAAACAAAAGGGAGGGACCAGAATAAAAATGGCACGCAAATTAAAGGACCAAAACATATTTATACCTACAACTATTTTTAACAACAACCCACCACCCCGCCGAAAGCAATCAATAGGCCGGTTGTTGCACATGCCACCCAGATAAAAACCATAGTGTTTCAGCTACTGTACATATTGGTTTTCTGCTATAAATAGCCATGCAGAACAATGAAATACAGGAGGAAGAGAAGACGACCCAGGGAAGATACCACGCAGAAAGCTTTCAAATTTTTCCCTCTAAAATTTCACACAACACTCCCTCTCTCTCTCTCTCAGCTTGAAAAACAGCCACCGTCGACCACCTCCCCCCATCTCACCGTCGACCATCCAGGCCCCTCTTGAGCACCACCATCGTCTCCCCTATCACTCCAGCGACCTAGGCAGCTAGCTCCGATGAAGAAGGCAGAGCAACCCCGACGCAGCAACAACATGCCGGCGACTTTGAGGGCATTTTCTGGCCACCACACACCTCCGTTTACGAAATCATCACGACAGGAAGGATCACCTTGATCCCCTCTACACGACTGTATCCTCAGGTAATCCTCTCGTCGAAGTCGGCCATCTTACTGTTCACAAAGTCACTGTTCTTCTTCTTCGTTTCGTTTTTTCTTTTTCTTTTTCTTTCCGGTTCGGGCCGGGTTAACCCGCCCAGCCCAAGATTAATTGGGCTTCCTTCCAGCCCAGACGAGCTGGAAGCCCAACCCAAAATAAAACGGGTGAGTCGACCACTGGATCGACAACCCGATCCAAGATCAATTGGAATTTGGAACAGTGAGGTGGAAGCTCGACCAAATCTGCGAGTTGTCATTAACCGAAATAAAATAAACAAAAATAAACAAAAATAAACAAAATAATTAAAAAATATATTTTTTCTTTTAAAATTTGTTTTTTAAAAAAACAATTTTGTTTTCTTGCATACGGTCGGATTCCAAAGCTTTTCTCATTGTATTTTTCGTAAAAAAAATATTTTGCATCTATTTTTTTCTTTCATATTTTAAAATGAAAATTTTGGATATTGTAACCGGTTTACAATTATTCATCGGAAGTCGGCCAAAATGTCAAAAATGATTTAATAATTATTTTGTTTTCGCGATGTAAATTTACATTGTAAACTATATCCGTAGATTAAAATAAAAAAAAGATCTTCAAATGCGGTGTAAAATTACATCGTAAAGTACACCAGCAGAGCAAAAAAAAATTGTTTCTTTAAAAAATGCAGTGCAAAATTTTAACTTAGAAAAAAAATCAAACAACAATGCAGCTTACCTTAGGTAAGGTGAACTGGGGGTGATGCGTCTTCCCCTTGCACAACAAGTCCCCTTACCCTAGACTCTCGCAGACAAATAGGTTCCTAGTGACCTTTAACAACTCCTGATATTTATTGTTGTGATTTTTACGACCATAAATAACCCCATTTTCACCGCGCACCGTTGTTCCCCGAAACAGGGGAACGACGAGGCGCGAAGTGCGTCAAAAAATCATCGTCGCGACACCGATATGGTCCAAGGATTTTGATTTCACCATCTCGAGAGTGTCTTTTAAGAACTACTATTTATTTTTTACTTTGTGCTAAAACTTTTATTTAAATAAAATGAATAAGACAATTTTATTTTTAAGATATTGAGTAACATATCATATTATTATATCAACCTAAAATTATAAATTTTTATATGAAATTTCATTAATATATTTATGTTATATATTTAACAAATATTAAATTATTTTTAATAAGGTTTCCCTATATATATATATCACAATTTTGTTTCATAAATATATTAATGAATATTAATTTCATTTTTTTTTTTGGTTTTTTCCATACTATCATATCATCATAATTAACACACAATGAAAGAAATTTTCAAAAACCCATATAGGCATGTATTGGTTTAATCCTCAGATTGAATTAATACCCATATCCCTACAAAAGAAATAATGATTCATTCAAAAGGGAGAACCAACTTTCTATACACAGTGGGATCGATTTTTTGTTTGCTTTATTCAAGTTCAATTATATAAGAGAGCGTTTTAGTTTTTTAAACAAAATTCAAATCTTGTGTTGACCTAGTAAATAAAATAGAATCTCTAAAATTATAGAAATAACTTTTAATCAAATGCAAACCTCAAGAGCCAAAATATTTTTTTCTAGTCATAATGCTATTTAAAAGCTTTTTTTATGTATTTTTTTAAATATTATGGATTGATTGCTTCATTTATTAGTTTTGTATTTAAGAGAATATGAAGGTTCAATATGTATTGTTCATTGTCTTGAAATTTTGCATTTGAAAATTTATTCTTTTGAGTTTTTTATGCTGATATATTTATTTAAATAATGATTCAAGAGGTAGAGTTTGTCATAAAATATATTTAAATAAACATTCAGTTAAATTTTCATAATTATTAGTTGAGATTGATTTAATAAATTGTTGATATGACAAATAAATGTGTGATTGATAACTGATAATCAAATGATTAACCATAAATCTTCTAATTAATTAAGCTATATATTATTTTTTTGTCCTTTTAATGAGGAGAACCTATAATTAGGAACTAAATCTTAAAAATTTACAGGTAACAACCTTGCAAAATCAAACATAATATTCACATTTCAAGATTTTAAACCTTATAAAATATGTTACCTAAAAAAATGGATCAATTAAAGACCTAAATTGCTAGAAAAAATAAGTTTTGAGTGTTATAAAAAAAAGTCAAGATTGAGGGACCAAATTTGAACCTAAAAGGCTAAATTAGTGAAATTAAGGATTTAATTGCATAAAATTAAAATTCTAAAAAGGAATTAAAGATTTAATCAAGCAAATTTAAGACCAAGGAAGCAACAAGAGGAGGGGAGAAAAAAATAGGCTTTGGGATTTAAACTTGATTTTGGAGAGGCAAGTTTCTAATCCAAAAGAAAGAAGAAGCTAAGAAGGTATACTTCTATACAAGTTTAGAGGTTAAGTCCATCTGGCATGCCTAAGATTTCAGTACATATTTGAAGTATTTTTTTAATTTTCATTGTTACACACCATATCTCTTTAGCTTTCTGTCTGTGTTTTAGTAGTATCTATTATGATCAAGTTTATGCATTTTGTTTATCTTATTTGAGGTATGCTTAGTATTAAAAAGTAGTAGAAGTCGGATTCTACTTTTGAAATTGTTTGAGCATGCTTTTTGTTTGATTGACAATAGGGTTTTGAGACATGATTTTGATTTTTCATTGTCTATGTTCAAATAATGTTGTTGTAGTTATTTTAAGCTTTAGTAATGTGGTTCGCATAAGCCAAAAATGCATATGTTTGAGGTCTACAATGACCAATGGTATTTCTGGGTTCATTGTTCTCTAAATGTTCATCATTTGAATATTGCCTTAGATTCCAATTCCAGATTTATTTTGATTAAATCATGGTTGATACGGACCAACCCAAAAACACCAGCAAGGACCCATTACATGTTCCAAATGGTCCAATCACGCGGTCTAGGACAAAGGCATTGAATGGATTGGTCTTGAAGGTTCTTAATTTGGTCAGAATTGCAAGGACCATTGGAGTATCAAGAGAAGACCTTAGTACATCTTATCCATGTGCAGGAGGGGTCCAATACAACCTTATTTGGGCCATGAAGTTAAGACAACAAAACAATCCTACCACAACATGGAAACATGGGATTGATGGGCTGGATGGAAGAGAATAAATAAACTTTATGGGCTTTATTTAAGTTAGTTAGCTACAGCCCAAGGCTTGTTTGGGCTTAATTAAGACTTTGTTTTCAGCTAGGATCCAAGGCTTGCTTGGATTAAGTAATGGGCTTTTTAATTTAGAATTTTGGGTCAGTTTTCAGTAGACCTCATTTAAGTCCACATAAGAGGTCCAATAACGTTACTTTTTAAGAACTATTTAAACTCATGTAACCCTAATTTCAGCAACCATTGATTAAACTTAATTCTGAACTTTTCAGTTTATGTGTGAGAGTGATTCTTGCATTCTTTAAATCTTGAACAAACTGAATCCGACTTATCAAAGATTAACTGGCTTTGTGATGTTATTCTACTCATTCCAATAGTGTTGGTGCCCTGTGGCAGGTTTCCATTGTGTCACACTTCTATCAGACCTTATTTCGGCTTTCCAGGATCTTATCTCATTCTTAGTTGTGGGTTGCGTGACCACGTGATCACGAGGTTCGCATCAATGGTTTTCATATTTTCATCGGTCCTTATCATCACATAATCTAAATTGCCTTTGTATTGATAACAATTATTTTGAGTTTTAAATCATATGGTTCTAGTTTAGTATTGAGAGCCTTTTTTGCCAAATCATGGAAATTGAGTAAAAATCAAAGTCAATGCCACTTTCATTATTGATACATGCATAACTTCGATGATTATGAGATATCTCTTTACTTGGAACTAGTCTTCATGTTTCTAAGATCCAAACCCAATATACTTTGTGTTTTATTTTTTGTGGTTGGGTTTAA